>CANTUR010000847.1:47500-52699 GCA_947683625.1 Mallotus nudiflorus | reverse complement strand
GATATAGATTTTCTATTCCTAATTTCTGCGATACAAAAAATACTGGAAAAATTGGAAAGGAATGAAAATATCCCTATCGTTCTATAATATATGAATGGTAGAAAACCCCCCGACCAAATCAAACCCCTTACTTTTTTTGGTTTCTTACTTAAGCGATAGGGGGCAAAATTATCCGAACCCTTGTTTATTTTAGTTAGAGTTAAGTCTGACGAGAATAATATTCTACCACTAGCAATTCATTTATTTTCAAGCCGATCCATTTAATATCTATTATTTGATTGACCAATCCTTTATATTGAAATGGGTGAAGAGTCAAATGTTTTGGCAATTCCTCCTGGGGGGATGACTCAAGATAATTTTGAATCATAGCTCTAGATTTTTGTTCATCCCTCGCTGTAATAATATCTCGGGGTTTGCAGCGATAACTTGGTATATTCTACTATACGACCATTAACTAAAATATGTCTATGATTAACTAATTGGCGGGCTTGGGGAATAGTTGACGCCATACCCAATCGAAAAAGGATGTTATCCAAACGCATTTCAAGTAATTGTAGTAAAACCTGACCTGTTGACCCTTTAGCTTTTGCGGCGATACAAACGTATTTAAGTAATTGTCGTTCTGTAAGACCATAAATGAAAACGTAATTTTTGTTTTTCTTCTAAACGAATACGATATTGAGATTTTTTACCGGAACGCACTTGATTTCTAAGAGCGCTCCCAGCCATAGGCCTTTTACTAGTTAGTCCCGGTAAAGCCCCCAGACGGCGTATTTTTTTGAAACGAGGCCCTCGGTAACGTGACATAAAAACTCCTTAATTTTATTGAATTTTCAAAATCAAAAACCTAAATTAAAACTGAACTAAAGGATAAATATGATAAATGAAGCAAAATCTACTGAAGTAGTATACTACAAATAATAATGAGATGGATCATATAAATATCCGGATCTTTTTGTATATATACCAATAATGTATTTTGTATATATACCAATAATGTATATAGAAGTATATAGAAACCAATAATGTATATAAATATAGAAACCAATAATGTATATAAATAATGTATATAGAAGTATATAGAAAAAGGGTCCTTTTCTTGTTCTTGATTTGTTCTGCAGAGATTTAACTACTCTAACTTTTATTCATATTCATAATTTGAAGTTCCTACCACATACACATAATAATTAGTCACCCTTGGCAAAAGGGAACGAAGCTTTTTCAATATTCTTTGATTTCAAAAAAAACATTATCAACTATGTAACAAATCAAACAAATAGAGAAAAGCCAGCTATCGGAGTCGAACCGATGACCATCGCATTACAAATGCGATGCTCTAACCTCTGAGCTAAGCGGGCTCACATAACCGAAATTGTACATGCATAGGAATTTAGTAAATTGGTGGAATCTTGGCTATTAACTTTTTATTTTATTCTTTTCATTACATTATTAGTTATTCATACTTAATATGAATATAGAAAAAAAATGGAATATAGAAAAAAGAAAAAGAATCGACCGTTCGAGTATTCAAAAATGCACGAGAAAAAATGAGCGTAAGAGAAGTAGATATAAGAAACGTGGTATATATACATTTATATTGAATTGCGGATAGAGAAATGATAGAATCCTTTCTGATTAGAATCAATTTCTGATTAGATTAAACTAAAGAAGGATCTCTGATAGAGATGAAAGACGATAGACAAGAAAAAAAAGAAGAGGAAACATTTTTTTTATAGGAATTTTTATAGGAATCGGTATCTAATAACTTCAACAGTTCCAATAGAATATAAATGACAGAGGGGTAATAATAAGATTTGAATCTCAAAACGGGGATATGGCGAAATTGGTAGACGCTACGGACTTAATTAGATTGAGCCTTGGTATGGAAACTTACTAAGTGATAACTTTCAAATTCAGAGAAACCCTGGAATTAAAAATGGGCAATCCTGAGCCAAATCCTGTTTTCCCGAAACAAATAAGGGTTCATAAATACAGAATAAAAAAAAGGATAGGTGCAGAGACTCAATGGAAGCTGTTCTAACAAACAGAGTTGACTGTGTTGCATTAGTAAAGTAAAGAAATCCTTCCGTCAAAATTCCAGAAAGGATAAAAAAAGGATAAAAACCGTATATACATACGGATACATACTGAAATAATTTTTCAGATGATTAATAGGGGACCGAATCCGTATTTTTTATCTTTCTATTATTTTTTATCTTTATATGAAAAATGAAAAAAAAATCGTTTTGATTTGAATTGATTCCAAGCTGAAGAAAGGATTGAATATTAATTGATCACATCATTCATTCCATAGTCTGATAGATAACTGGTTAATCGGACGAGAATAAAGATAGAGTCCCCATTATACATGTCAATATCGACAACAAGGAAATTTATAGTAAGAGGAAAATCCGTCGACTTTAGAAATCGTGAGGGTTCAAGTCCCTCTATCCCCAAAAAAAGGTCCGCTCGACTCCTTAATTCTTTTTATCCATCCTATTCTCTCTTTTCGTTAACGGTTCCAATTTCGTTATCTTTTCTTTCTCATTCATGCGAGTCTTTCCCAAACATATCCGGGCTGTATCAAGTCTTGGAATAGATCTGCTATACATATACATAAAAATGAACATCTTTGAGCAAAACAAGAAACCCACATTTCATTTTCCAATGGAATGATTAATGATTAACAATCCAAATCATTATTCCAACTGAAATTTACTTTACGAAGTCGTCTTTTTGTTCGTTTTTTTTAAAGATACAAAACATTCCGGGTCTGGATAAGACTTTAGAATACTTTTTCGTCTTTTTAAAATTGACATAGACCAAAGTCGTTTAGTAAAATGAGGAAGACGCCGCGGCGAAAATGGTCGGGATAGCTCAGCCGGTAGAGCAGAGGACTGAAAATCCTCGTGTCACCAGTTCAAATCTGGTTCCTGGCACATGATTAATTTGTGTATGAGTATCTATTCCACAACTTAATGAATTGATATAGTGAATTGATATAGATCTGATATAGATCGACATACATATTCATTAATAGTATAGATCATGATATACACTTAACTTATCCATCTGGCTGTCGGGAGATATAACCTTTTTAGATGAGTAAAGCGCTTATGTTATAAAAAAAGGATGTAAAAAAAATTAGATTATGTTTCCTCTTCTTTTTTATTTGATTTGTTCATAATGCGGCTCCTCTCGATCAAAAAGAATGTTAATACTTTATATAGACTTGAAAGGTTAAACTAACTAAAGTTAGTTAAAAGATCTAAAAGTCTAGTCGATAGGAGTTGAGGGGTGGAAATATTGAAGATTCGTCTCAGATACAATATAAATAGAATCCGATCCTCTTTCTTTGTACTTTGTATTTGATTTCATATTCTTTTTCTATTTCTTCATTCCCTACTATGGTATGTGACTTTTTAGAGCTCGTCTAAGGGATGTGCACGGTACAAAGTTCATGATGTAGACTTCGTTTAGTTCATCCTATTAGCTCGACTTATCAAAAATAAATATCTTCAAAATTTGAGAATTCAACGAATCCCTAATTGTATTATTTTTTTTATTATTTTTTTATTTAGTCTATCCATAGATTAGTTTCTTATTATTCAACGAGCATCTTGTATTTCATAAAAATTGGGAACAATATAATCTTTACGTAAGGGCCACCCTATCCAACTTTCCGGCATTAAAATACGTTTCAGACGCGGATGATTATCATAAAAGATTCCCAGCATATCATAAGATTCCCTTTCTTGAAAATCCGCACTTTTCCAAACCCAGAAAACAGACGGAATTATAGGGTTATTCCTTGGGGCAAATACCTTAATACATACTTCTTCTGGTTGATCTATACCATACTCTATTCTCGTAAGATGATATACGCTAGCTAACAGCCCGCCCGGTGCTACATCATAGGCACATTGCAACCGCAGATAATTGTAACCATATACATATAAAATGACAGCAATGGAATGCCAATCTTCGGGCTTTATTTGTAAAGTCTCTATTCCTTGGTAATCAAACCCCAAAGATCTATGAACTAGTCCGTGTTTGACTAGCCAGGCAGACAAACGACCCTGCATCTTTTTTCTCCCCCCCGCATTTTAATTTTCAATTTTATTTGTATAATATTTCAATTTTATTTGTATAATAATTTTAATAATTTTTTTTTTTATTTTGTATAATATAAGTATTTCACATTCACGATGAATTTTATGAAGATTGGTTTGCCTTTTTTTGTTATTCTGTACAAATGAAACAAATGAATTCTTCCTCTAACTTACTAATTCGTGAGACGATACTGACCCTTTCCCTTTTTTTATTTGAAAAATGTTTCCGGAGGGATCTTTGAAGTGGACGGCGGTTGATAGAGTAATCCTTGATCATAATTTCCAGTATGAGTAGCGCGTTCAATATTAAACTTGTGACTGGTAGTAAAACACCCATTCCCCGATTGATACCTAATTCGATCTTCATAAATTTCTCGAGATATTTTTTTACGAAGTTTTGTTATAGCATCTATAACCGCCTCCGGTTTAGGAGGACAGCCTGGTAAATAGACATCTACAGGAATTAGCTTATCGACTCCCCGAACAGTACTATAAGAATCGGTACTGAACATCCCCCCTGTAATTGTACATGCCCCCATAGCAATAACATATTTTGGTTCAGGCATTTGTTCATATAATCTTACTAAAGAAGGGGCCATTTTCATGGTTACTGTGCCGGCTGTTAAAATTAGGTCCGCTTGTCTAGGACTAGATCTTGGTACTAATCCATAACGATCAAAGTCGAATCGTGAGCCTATTAATGAAGCAAATTCAATGAAGCAACAACTGGTACCATAGAGAAGTGGCCATAAACTGGAGAGTCTTGACCAATTTGAAAGGTCGTTTGATGTAGTTGAAATAACTGAAATTTGAGTTGTTCGATCAAGTAAGGGAAACTCAATGGAATTCATAACTGTCTACAATGTTATTTTTTTTTTCATTATTTTTGCGGAATATTCAAGAGCTAAGACCATTCTAATGCTCCCTTTCTCCATGCATAAACTGAACCAACAATTAGGATAAGCACGAAAATTAAAGCTTCTATAAATACGGATAACCCCAATACATCGAAACTCATTGCCCATGGATAAAGAAAAACAGTTTCAACATCAAAAACAACAAAAACTAGAGCAAACATATAATAACG
>CANTUR010000847.1:10000-40000 GCA_947683625.1 Mallotus nudiflorus | reverse complement strand
GAGTAATAGTGACAGCTCTAGTTACAGTAATGTTGTCGGCGTCAGGGACATTCGGAATTTCAGAGCTAATGAAACTTTTTTAGTTAGGGATAGTAATAGGGACAGTTATTCCATATATTTTGATATTGAAAATCAAGTTTTTGAGATTGACACTGATCATTCTTTTCTGAGTGAATTAGAAAGTTCTTTTTATAGTTATTGGAATTCTAGTTCTCTGAATAATGGGCCTGGAAGTGGCGATTCCCACCATGATCATTATATGTATGATACTAAATATAGTTGGAAAAATTACATCAATAGCAGCATTGACAGTTATCTTCGCTCTCAAGTCTGTATTGATAGTTATATTTTAAGTGGTAGTAACAATTACAGCGAAAGTTACATTTATAGTTACATTTGTGGTGAAAGTGGAAATAGTAGTGAAAGCGAGAGTTCGCGTCTAAGAACTAGTATGAATAGTAGCGATTTCAATATAAGAGAAAGTTCTAATGATCTCGATATAACTCAAAAATACAAGCATTTGTGGGTTCAATGCGAAAATTGTTATGGATTAAATTATAAGAAATTTTTTAAGGCAAGAATGAATATTTGTGAACAATGTGGATATCATTTGAAAATGAGTAGTTCAGATAGAATTGAACTTTCGATTGATCTAGGCACTTGGGATCCTATGGATGAAGATATGGTATCTCTGGATCCTATTGAATTTCATTCAGAAGAGGAACCTTATAAAGATCGTATTGATTCTTATCAAAGAAAGACAGGATTAACCGAAGCCGTTCAAACAGGCACAGGTCAACTAAATGGCATTCCCGTAGCAATTGGGGTTATGGATTTTCAGTTTATGGGGGGTAGTATGGGATCCGTAGTAGGTGAGAAAATCACTCGTTTGATCGAGTATGCTACCAATAAACTTTTACCTCTTATTTTAGTGTGTGCTTCCGGAGGAGCACGGATGCAAGAAGGAAGTTTGAGCTTGATGCAAATGGCTAAAATATCTTCTGCTTTATATGATTATCAGTCGAATAAAAAGTTATTTTATGTATCAATCCTTACATCTCCTACAACTGGTGGGGTTACGGCTAGTTTTGGTATGTTGGGGGATATCATTATTGCTGAACCTAACGCCTATATTGCATTTGCGGGTAAAAGAGTAATTGAACAAACATTGAATAAGACAGTACCTGAAGGTTCACAATCCGCTGAATTTTTATTCCATAAGGGCTTATTTGATTCAATCGTACCGCGAAATCCTTTAAAAGGCGTTCTGAATGAGTTACTTCGGCTCCACGATTTCTTTCCTTTGAATCATAAATCAAGTAGAGTCTGAAGTTAAATTAATTAAATTAGTTTTTTTTTCTTTTTCTGGCGAGTAGGTATTTTTTTTTAACAGAATCAAAGGAAAAATCCGAAGAATGGTTTTTTTAGTGACATAATATAAGAGTAAATTGTAGGTAAATTATAAAAAGAATCATGCAGATAATTTTTTTACCGATATTCCTGATTACTAATTAAGAAACCCCTATCAACAAGAAAAAGGAGTGAATTCTTTTTTTCTTTTCGTGAAAAAAGGGGACAACGTATAATAAATAAAATGAATTTCATGTTTTTTCTTACCTATGCATAGAAAATATAGAGTTTTGCATATTTATATATCTCCCGAGGATCCCTTTTTACTAAAATAAAAATCGACGGATCAGATTATAAATTATAACGAATTTTGGGGAATTTATAACCTGAAAAACTCTTTATTTATTTGATTTTTTATTTTTGTTAAATTTAGTAAAGTAAAATGAAAAAATGAAAGTTATAAGTATAAAACAAGAAAAAAGATAATAAAAGAAGAATAACATATCATATATATTTCATGTAGAAATATGAATAAATCATTTAGTTAGTTCTACACTCTTTGCACTTTATTATATATATATACTCACTTAGATATACTTAGTATATTTATAAACGAATTTTAATGATTATAAGAAATATTTCTAATAACTAATAATATTAATAATCTAATAACTAATAATATTAATAATATAGTAACTAATTATAGTAACTAATAATAGAATAAAATAATTAATATATTATTAATAAAATAATTAATATATTATTAATATATTAATATATAATAAATATATAATATATTAAATATAATATATTAATATAAATTAAAATATATTAATATAATTAAATATTTAAAAATTAATATAATATAAAAATCAAAATGAATATAATATAATTCATATAATTTCAATTTAATATTTTAATATAATTAAAATAATATAATAATATTAAATAAAATAATTTAAATAAAATAATTTAAATAAAATAATATTATAAAATAATATTAAATTATTAAATAACAATATTAAATAAAATAATATTAAATAATATATAATTAAAATTAAAAAAAAAAATATATATAAAATTATATTAATTAATATAATTAAAATAATATATAATAATATATAATATATAATAAAATTAATAATATATAATAAAATAATAATATATAATAAAATAATATATAATATAATAAAATAATAATATATAATAAAATAATATATAATTAAAATGAAATATTAAATAAAAAAAGAAATATAAATTAAATTAATAAATTATTTAATAAATTATAAAATCAATTATATAAATTATTTAATAAATTATAAAATCAATTATATAAATTATATATAAATTATAATTATTAAATTAATAAATAATTTATATTAATAAAATATTAATAAAAAAATATTAATAAAAGAATAGAATTAAAATAATAATTAAAATATTAAAATAAAAGAATAGAATTAAAATGGAATATAATTCAAAAATTAATATATTAAATAGTAATAAATAGTAATAATAAATAGTAAATAGAATAATAAAATGAAATAAAAAATAACAGGTACAAATACAAATATCAAATCGAGGTACCCATTCTATGACAATTCTCAACAACTTACCCCCCATTTTTGTGCCTTTAGTAGGCTTAGTATTTCCGGCAATGACGATGGCTTCTTTATCTCTTCATGTTCAAAAAAACAAGATTTTTTAGATCCGATTAGGTCTGATAGGGGTAGATTTCATTTATTTATTTATTTTTTCAAGACTTAGACTTGGATCATAATACAGATATCTATTTAGTTTAGTATAATATGATATAACATGCAGACAGCTCCCCGAAAATATAAATGAAAATGAAAGGGTTTTTATGCAGGCGTAAATATGATCTAGATCTATAAGTAACTAGATCTATAAGTAACTAGGCTATTTGAAAATAAATCGAGACTGTGGCGGATACCTGAAAGAAATGCAAAGCTGATATTTTTATATATGTGCAGATATGGGATTATATGAGGAGGCTGGGCTCTCTTTTTTTTAATCTAACGAATTCGACAAATTCCTCCTAAAGATTCACATCAGAATAATGCGAGTTGGTGAAAGTTACTTCGAAAAAAAAAAAAGAAAGTCAAATTCATTTGGGCGAGTTTCCCACTTCAAATAAAAAGCAACTGAATCTAGTATGAGTTGGCGATCAGAACGTATATGGATAGAACTTATAGTGGGGTCTCGAAAAACAAGTAATTTCTGCTGGGCCTTTATACTTTTTTTAGGTTCATTGGGATTTTTTTTGGTTGGAATTTCCAGTTATCTTGGCAGAAATTTGATATCTTTATTTCCGTCTCAGCAAATCATTTTTTTTCCACAAGGAATCGTGATGTCTTTCTATGGGATTGCAGGTCTATTTATTAGTTCGTATTTGTGGTCCACAATTTTTTGGAATGTAGGTAGTGGTTATGATCGATTCGATAGAAAAGAAGAAATAGTGTGTATTTTTCGCTGGGGATTTCCTGGAAAAAATCGTCGCATCTTACTCCGATTCCTTATGAAAGATATTCAGTCTATTAGAATAGAAGTTAAAGAGGGTATTTATGCTCGGTGTGTCCTTTATATGGAAATCAGAGGCCGGGGGTCCATTCCTTTGACTCGTACTGATGAGAATTTGACTCCACGAGAGATTGAGCAAAAAGTAGCGGAATTGGCCTATTTTTTGCGTGTACCAATTGAAGTATTTTGAAATGAGCTGAATAATGAATAATGAACATTTTCTTAGCAGGAGCGAAAAAACCCAAGAGTCTTCCTTTTTCGAAATATTTGTTTTGTTGATAGAACGGAATTCTTTCATCTAGAAATCTGAATTTGAGCAATTGATATACCTAGAAACAATGTTTTTTTTTTTATTTTTTCAAAAGTCAAGGACTAACCACTAACTCACAAATAAAAAACGGGGAATAGATTCATAAGTCCGAAGCCGCCGTAATAGAACTTATGTTTAATAAAAACATTAGATCATATAGAATCGATAACCGAGGTGGGTTCATTAAAAATTCACAGACGAAAAAATGAAAAAAAAAAATTTATTCCCCTTCTATATCTTACATCTATAGTTTTTTTGCCCTGGTGGATCTCTTTTTTATTTAATAAAAGTTTGGAATCGTGGGTTATTAATTGGTGTAATACTAGTAAATCCGAAACTTTTTTAAATGATATCCAAGAAAAAGGTATTCTAGAAAAATTCATAGAATTTGAGGAACTCGTTCGCTTGGACGAAATGATAAAGGAATATCCGGAAACACATCTACAAGAGTTTCGTATCGGAATCCACAAAGAAACGATCCAATTGATCAAGATGCACAATGAGAATCATATCCATACGATTTTTCACTTCTCGGCAAATATAATCTGTTTCGTTATTCTAAGTGGTTATTCTATTTTAAGTAATGAAGAACTTATTCTTTTTAATTCTTGGGTTCAAGAATTCCTATATAACCTAAGCGACACAATAAAAGCTTTTTCCATTCTTTTATTAACCGATTTATGTATAGGATTCCATTCACCCCACGGCTGGGAACTAATGATTGGCTCTGTCTACAAAGATTTTGGGTTTGCTCATAAAGATCAAATTATATTTGGCCTTGTTTCCACTTTTCCAGTCATCCTTGATACAATTTTTAAATATTGGATTTTCCGTTATTTAAATCGCATATCTCCGTCACTTGTAGTGATTTATCATTCAATGAATGACTGAAAAATGATCCATGAATCCAATTAGAATGTTTGTTATTTTGTACATAAGCAAAACATTCAAAATCTTACTATATAACTATATATAATATATATTTCTTTTTTCTATACATCCAAGGGATTCTATTTTCGACTATATTTTCTATTTTAGTAGTAAAAAAATTTCAGTAAATAGCAGTATCGTAGATAGGGAACTATACTAGCGACCTACCTAATTTTATTGTAGAAATTTTCAGGATCAATGATTGGACCATGCAAACTAGAAAGACTTTTTCTTGGATAAAGGGAGAGATTACTCGTTCCATTTACGTATCGCTCATGATATATACAATAACTTGGGCATCCACTTCAAATGCATATCCCATTTTTGCACAGCAGGGTTATGAAAATCCACGCGAAGCAACCGGCCGTATTGTATGTGCCAATTGCCATTTAGCTAATAAACCCGTGGATATTGAAGTTCCACAAGCGGTACTTCCTGATACTGTATTTGAAGCAGTTGTTCGAATTCCTTATGATATGCAACTAAAACAGGTTCTTGCTAATGGAAAAAAGGGGACTTTGAATGTGGGGGCTGTTCTTATTTTACCCGAGGGGTTTGAATTAGCCTCCCTTAATCGTATTTCGCCCGAGATGAAAGAAAAGATGGGAAATCTGTCTTTTCAGAGTTATCGCCCCACAAAAAAAAATATTCTTGTGATAGGTCCTGTGCCTGGTCAGAAATATAGTGAAATTACCTTTCCTATTCTTTCTCCGGACCCCGCTACTAAAAAAGATGTTCACTTTTTAAAATATCCCATATATGTAGGCGGAAACAGGGGAAGGGGTCAGATTTATCCCGACGGGAGCAAGAGTAACAATACGGTTTATAATGCTACAGCAGCAGGTATAGTAAGCAAGATCATACGAAAAGAAAAAGGGGGGTACGAAATAACCATAACGGATGCGTCAGAGGGACGGCAAGTAATTGATATTATACCTCCAGGACCAGAACTTCTTGTTTCAGAAGGCGAATCCATCAAACTTGATCAACCATTAACGAGTAATCCTAATGTGGGTGGATTTGGTCAGGGGGATTCAGAGATAGTACTTCAAGACCCATTACGTGTCCAAGGCCTTTTGTTCTTCTTGGCATTGGTTATTTTGGCACAAATCTTTTTGGTTCTTAAAAAGAAACAGTTTGAGAAGGTTCAATTGTCCGAAATGAATTTCTAGATCTGTAAATTTATTAAATCAAGTTCTTAAAACGAATAAAAGTTGGTAATTATATATGATATATGATAAAAAAATGGAAAACAGAGCTTTTTCCATTTTTTTATACCTGATTTTGGGAATTATTTGTACCGCATTTCTAGTCATAATATGTCTATTGGTAAGAAGACTATTTGACTTTATCCCCTCTTTCTTTTGTGTTTTTTTAATCTAATTTTTTTGAATCTAAATATAAATAAAATTGGAGCGGTGTGATTATCTTATTATTGTCAGATTTAACTGTGATAGAGTGGATCAATAGCTTTTTTTCTATTCTAATAGAATCAAATTTAACTAGATACTAAGCAAGCATAAGATAAGTAAGCGGAAAAGCAAAGGCTAAATGAGGGAGAACAAAGGATTCTAGGAAGTATTATTTTATTCGTCTTCCTAGTCTTCGACACAAGAAAAGGAATTTTTCACATCCCTTTCTTGTGTCCAAATAATAATGATTCTTGATCCTATTCCTCATTTATACTTTTTCTAGGTTTATCATAACTTCCTTTTCCATTTTTTACGTAAAAAACAGGTAGTGAACAAGCAAAAAAAGAAAGGGAAATTTTTTGAGCAAATAGAACTTCTTCAATGAACTTAAAAAAAGCAATTTCAACCTTTTGATAAAATAAATAGAATAAGGTTCTATTAGTATAGAAAAATTGGTATGATATGGGACCGACAGAAATCTAGAAAATATATATTATGCCGTCTAGGAAAAAGAAATCGAATAATTCCTCTTATAACTTTGAAAGTATTGATAAATACTATCGAGGAACAAATGTTCTAAATTAATTAATGGAGTTACTTTTTCAAAAGCACGATCCAGAAAAAAGTGTAATAGAACTTTTGGAAATATTTGAAATATTCAAAAAAGGCAATCTATTTTGTCACTTATATGAATAAGGTATTAGGACTATTAAGAACTCAACGGACCCCCTCGAATCAGACAGAGAAAGAAGAGTGTCCGTTGAGTTCTTACGCTTTCATGTCTACAACTCAGTTCACCCGATTACTTACTACTTACAGGGATGAACCCAATCCGGAATATGAACCATAAAAGAAAATACCTATTAAACCAATCACAAGAATACCAGTTACAGTACCTATTATCCAAAGAGGAATTCTTCCAGTAGTATCGGCCATTTATCTCACTTCCCTCCACATTTAATCAAGTGGTCATGCTAAAGACATAAACAGTCATAGATAATTATTAGATGATATCCTTCCGATGGGATAAGAGAATTCCTATTCTTATTTATTATTCTACTATTTTTTTTTTCTTCTATTAATTGAAGAAATAATTCGAAAATAAAACAGCAAGTACAAAAATGAGTAATAACCCCCAGTAGAGACTGGTACGATTCAATTCAACATTTTGTTCGTTCGGGTTTGATTGTGTCATAGTTTTATAATTAATTGGGATTAGATTTATCGTTGGATGAACTGCATTGCTGATATTGACCCCAAAAAAAAAACGGTAGGTACAGCTAGTCCGTGAACAGCCAACCATCTTACTGTAAAAATTGGATAGGTTCGATCTATGGTCATTGGGCCTCCTAAAAAGATTTACTAAATTCATCGAGTTGTTCCAAAGGATCAAAACGGCCAGTTATTAATGGAATTCCTTGGCGGCTCTCTGTAAAATATTCATTTGGACGAGGGCTTCCAAATACATCGTAAGCTAAACCCGTGCTGACGAATAACCAACCCGCAATGAATAGGGAAGGTATAGTAATGCTATGAATAACCCAATATCGAATACTGGTGATAATATCAGCAAAAGAACGTTCTCCTGTGCTTCCAGACATACTGAGCTCCACATATTCTTGTACAATCAAAAAGGATCGAGTCTGTAAAAGATGAGATCAGTAAGGGCAATTTCACTGAAATTGAATCTTTGTGAGATCGTCAATATTGTACCAAAGGCTTCTTTAAAGTATACCGAATCAGTATAGCTATCCTTCTTCTGACGCAGCAACGCAACTTCAATTAGTATCGAAACGAAGCAGTATCGAAATGAAGTCGTAGATAATCTCTTTCTTCTTTTCTTTTTCTTGTTGCTGTAGAACTTTGTACCATAAAATAAGATCGGGTAAAATGCGAATTCAACGAGTTACAATAATAATTCATGGAGGAGATTATCATATTTCCGCAATTCAATTAGATGTGAATAGATGTGAAATCAAAAACTTGTGTGGTTATAGAAGAAGAGTTTTTTGTTAGAATCTCCCCTTTTTTCATTTTTTAAGGAATTGCTTAGTCATCCAGTAAATTAACAAGTACCAATAGTAGAAAATATTTGATGAAATAAGGAGAACAAGGAAAAAATAATTGTAATAATCAATATTCGTGATGCACGTATTTGTATTCGTGTATTAAATTAAATCTAAAAGAAAAGGTCTTTCTTGACACTTAACTACAAAGAAAGAGGTGTTTTTTCCTTTTACCTTTTAATTTAATATTATTTAATTTAATATTATTTAATATTAATATAAATTGAATAGAATATGATATTAATATAAATTGAATAGAATATGGAACGAAAAAATAGAAAATCTAGAAAAGAAAAGGATAATTGGAATTACTAGTCTTAGAATCCAGTTGTACAAAAAAAAAAAAGAAAGATTTTCTTTTTTGAGTGATCTGATCGTGCAATACTTTTTTCTTCTTATTTGATTTTTTATATTTTATTTTTATTGGAGATATTATGTGAACGAATCAACTAATAAATCTAATAAGTTAAATTCGAATTTAAAATGAAAATATAAAAAAAAAGTAAAAAGTAAAGGGTATTATAAAGATAAAGAAAAATAGAGAGTCGTTTTTCATTTTAAAATGTAAAAAATGCTACAAATTCGATATAGTTTTTTTAATTACCTTTTATTATAATTTTATATATAATTATTATTATTCTAAATTATTATTCTAATTTTCTATTTTAATTATTTATTATTATTTAATTATTTATTATTAATTAATTTAATTAATTATTTATTATTAATTAATTAAATTAATTATTAAATTAATTATATATTTAATTATATATTTAATATATTAATTATATATTTAATATATTTATATATATTTAATATATTTATATATATTAAATATATTTATTATTATATATTATATTAATTAATTTATTATATTATTATATTAATTATTAAATTAATTATTAGAATTAATTATTAATAATTAATTATTATATTAATATTATTATTATTATAAATATTTAATTATTTAATTATATAAATATTTATATTTATATTATTATTATTAATTATTAATTATATTATTATTAATTAATTATATTATTATTAATTATTAATTATATAAATATTTATATTTATATTTATTATTTATATTTATTCTTTAATATTTATTTAATATTAATTATTTATTTAAATTTATTTAATTGTTTTTTAATATTTATATTTATTATTTTTTATTATTTAATATTTATTTTATTATTTAATATTAGTTTTCTATTTTATTTCTCAAGAGTTGTCTAAGGAATCTCTCAATTCGGAATTAAGAATTAAGAGAATATAAGCGGATGTCATAGATTCATAGATGATAAATTGATTTCTTTTTTTTTTTTATTTTTTTTACCTATATCGCTCTATTTTATTAGTGCTGTGTATAATCTATAATGATAATGATTGATAAATAAAAAGAAATAAAAAATTCCCAATTGAACAACTTAGGAAAGTGCTTTTGCTTTACAAGTATATGTATAAAAAAGTTTATTTAGCTCCTTTATGCCTACTATAACTAGTTATTTCGGGTTTCTACTAGTGGCTTTAACTATAACCTCGGTTCTATTTATTGGTCTGAGCAAGATACGACTTATTTGAAATAAATTGAATGAACAATTTATAAAAAGAAAAAGAAAAGAAAATTTTTTTACAGTATTCCATCTATTCTTTAACTGTGTTAATTTCCAATTCTTGCTTATTGAGATTTATGGACGATATGTATTAATATTTAAGGATAGATATTACCTTCTCTTTTTCCCCTTTTTCATTTTTCAAATAAATTGAAATGATTGAAGTTTTTCTATTTGGAATTGTCTTAGGTCTAATTCCTATTACTTTGGCCGGATTATTCGTAACTGCATATTTACAATACAGACGTGGTGATCAGTTGGATCTTTAATTAATTAACGCCTTGTTTTTTTGACCTCCTCCTTTCTTTAATCCGCAGGAGGTCAAATTCAGATTGCTTTTTTATTTTTTCCGTATAAATTTGAACCTAACAAAACAAGAACAGAATCACGCTCTGTAGGATTTGAACCTACGACATTAGGTTTTGGAGACCTACGTTCTACCGAACTGAACTAAGAGCGCTTTCTTATCCCAATCACAAAAAAAGCAGACTGTAAGTAAAAAGATTCTTTTTTTAACTACTCCAATATATCTTGAATGCCTATACTATCATATATAATATGATAAAACTATCACATATTATATATGATAAAAACGAAAGGTTAGGTATGGCCAAGTTTAATTGATCTCAATTGAGCCCCCTCGTTATTACTCAGAGACGAAGTAATAGGTAGGGATGACAGGATTTGAACCCGTGACATTTTGTACCCAAAACAAACGCGCTACCAAGCTGCGCTACATCCCTTTCAACATCCCTTTCAATTGGTTTACAATGTTATTGTAAAGAATACCCATTTTGTTTTCCACATACTTATTTCATTTTCTCCATTGATATACATTGCCATTTTTTCTTTTTGATCTCATATCATATATTATATTCATATTAGATTCATATATTATATGATAATAATGAAAATATCGCTTTATTATATCTTAATATAATGGTAAACTTACGTAATAATAATCTTACGTAAATTTCGTGAATACTCGGGAAAAGGGACATATTTTATTTTTTTAAGAAAAGGAAAATCTTATCTAGCAAATTGTTGTACATTTTAGTTTGAATTAGAGATTCCGCTTACAAAACAAATGCAAGCGTCCTTTAACTACATATACGTCTGATTATATCTGTATAATTATATCTGTATAATCATTATATATTACAAAAAATAAACATTATTTATTACAAAAAAATAAAGAATACAATGAGGGAGGATTTTAAATGCGAGATCTAAAAACATATCTATCTGTGGCGCCGGTAATAAGTACTCTATGGTTTGCGTCTTTAGCAGGTCTATTGATCGAGATCAATCGTTTTTTCCCGGATGCGCTGACATTCCCCTTTTTTTCATTTTAGTTATCAACGTGCGGGGGTGAAGAAGATTATAGATCCAATTTAATATCTGTGCCTACTACCCCCTCCTCCTCTTTTTTTTATTAGAATAAGTTAGAAAAAAAAAGAATAAAAGCAGATTCAATCACAGCAAAACTTGGAATTCGGGACCCCAGCTTCAAGTAAAGTAAGTTAACTTCAATTAAATTAAGAGAAGGGAAGTATAAATTTGATTAGTGCAACAGTATTATACAAGATGCTTAAATGAAATATTGTACTGTGATTCTAATTTAAACTTATAATCTAAATATAATTTAGAATCTTTGTATTACTTATTATTTTTGTATTACTTACTATTACTTACTATATTAGTATATTAGTTGCAATGAAATCTTTCAAAATTGGATTTCGAGTTAGCAACTTCTATTTTTTTTTTGTTCCTTTCCTCTTCACTTCAGATCGGAAAATGGAAGAGTTGAGTGAATAAAAAACCCCACGGAGGTTCATGGCCAAGGGTAAAGATATCCGAGTAAGGGTTATTTTAGAATGTACCGGTTGTGTTCGAAACAGTGTTAATAAAAAATCAACAGGCATTTCCAGATATATTACTCAAAAGAATCGACATAATACGCCTAGTCGATTGGAATTGAGAAAATTCTGTCCCTATTGTTACAAACATACAATTCACGGAGAGATCAAGAAATAGATGGAGCCGATCGCCTACGTGTTACCTTTACAAGTACATGAAAAATGACATAAATGACATATTAATACATATTAATATAGAATATGTTATGTTAATATATTGTTAATATATATTAAATATTGAAATATATTAATGAAATTAGAATTATATATTAATTATTAATCATAAATATTAATCATAAATTTATATTATATTAATTTATATTATATTAATTATATATTAATTATATAATTATATATTAATTATAAATTATATATTAAATTATATATTATTAATAATTATATATTATTAATATAATATTTAATAAAAATAATATAATATTATAATATAATATTTAAATAAATATAATATTTAAATAATATATTTAAATATTAATAAATAATATAAATAATTTTAATAATATAAAATATTAAAAATATATAATATAAAATCAATAAATATAAAATTAATAAAATAATAATATATAATAATTAAATATAAAACAAACAAGCAAAATCCTATTTCTTAATTCTAAATCATTTTTGATCCAATTGAACGAAATAGGTTGAACGAAATAGGCTTTTCGAAATAAAGAATAAACAAACCATGGATAAATCCAAACGGCTTTTTCTTAAGTCCAAGCGATCTTTTCGTAGGCGTTTGCCCCCGATCCAATCGGGGGATCGAATTGATTATAGAAACATGAGTTTAATTAGTCGATTTATTAGTGAACAAGGAAAAATATTATCTAGACGGGTGAATAGATTGAGTTTAAAACAACAAAGATTAGTTACTATTGCTATAAAACAAGCTCGTATTTTATCTTCGTTACCTTTTCTTAATAACGAAAAACAATTTGAAAAAAAAAGCGAATTGGTCACTATAACTACTGATCTTAGAACCAGAAAAAAGAGGGCTGCTTATTCCTCAATTGAATCAAAAGTCAATAAACCTAGATTAATGTTTTGTTCAAAAAATCCGAAAATCCAAATTTGAGTGTCGTGTCGTAAGAAAAAAACGAATTGGGGAAGAAGAAATTTTTTTTATTGAACGTTTTTGCTCAGTTTGACTAATTTCCTTGATGATATTATGATCATATCATATTTTATCATACTAATTTCTATTCTACCCTCCCGGAATTCATTCTTCAGGGAATTCCATGTAAAAGATTTCATGGATTTTTTCCAATTTCCTTATTTTATAATGTCATTGGAAATCATATAAAGGCAATTCCTATTTAATATAGCAATTTGTGCAAGTATTTTACGATTTAGAAGCAACTGTCTCTTGTACAGATTATTTATTAATCTACTATAACTATAGGATACCATATTCCCGCGAATTACTGCATTTATCCGAATGACCCACAAACGGCGAAAATTTCTTTTTTGCCTACCTCTATCCTGATGAGCCGAACCCAAAGCTCTTATTTTTTGTTGAATAATAGTTCGAGTAAGTCTTGAATGAGCCCCGCGAAAGCTTGATGCGAGTAAACGAATTTTTGTTCGACGCCTCCGAGCTATATATCCTCGTCTAATTCTGGTCATTGAATAAAATAAGCAAAACTTTGATAAATAACTAATTGATTTCCTTTCTTTCAGTTATTCTTTTCCCCTTTCTATAATAACAAAACGGATTTTTCCAATGTATAAAATAATAATTCCAACGGCTTTTGCTACTATAACCTTCCCAACCACGATTTTTCTTTTTTTCGAGGTATTTTACCCCGAAATAAGAAACTTTATTGATACTAGGTATCAAACAAAAATAAAAAAAAAAAGTATAGTAAATTAAAATAGAGAAATAGATAAATAAAGTATAAAAATAATAGAAATAGATAAATTAAATATAGAAATAGAGAAATAAATAGTGGGTTCCATCGTTTCTATGGTTATTTCTTAAATCTTAAACGGGTGGGGTCTTCTCTATACACCGGAGCCCCTCCTTTATTTAATCATTATTGAATCATTTAATCAATGCTATTGTTAACGTGTACAGTTTACACTTTTTGGCTCTACCTATGAATTATCCAGTAATAGGTCTTTCACAAGGAGATCTATCTATACAGTAACGGTATTTAATTATGAGGATTAGTTACTTAGTTGACCCTGTTAGTCTGTTCTTGCAAGAGTAGAGATATAATTTTTGTCCTTTTGATTTTGATTTAAATAAGATTTCTCCTGCTTAACGGATAATGCTTTGCTACCAATGGGAAATTCTTTCTCGTTTTAGTTTTAAATTGAAAATTGAGGTGATGGGATTTACACCAATGAAACCATAAATTTGATACACAATAGACGAATATGATAGATCTTTTTTTTAGATAATTTAGATAATGAAGGGGATTTTTCATTCTATCTTATTCATCCGTACTGATCATAGATAGTGGAAAAGTTTTCTTTTGTCCAAGTTCACGATCTGAACAAGTCGCACATACACCCTAGTACATGTTCCTCGTCGCTGAGGGCATCCCCCAAGAGCGGGGGATTTGGTGATATTTCTGATCGGCTGTCTTGTATTTCTAATAAGTTGTTTAACAGTTGGCATGTTGAATCGTATGCATAATGGGCTGGTTTAGATCGATCCTAACCGAATGATTATGAATTTTTTCTATATTAATATTTATTTTATTCGATTATTAAAAAATTAATAGAATATTAAATTCAAATTGAAAGTACAGTAAGAAAAAAATCTCCAATCGCGATTTACGTGAAATTTCTGTTATTTCTTATGCAACTGCTACAAGATCAACAATTCCATGAGCTTGGGCTTCTGCTGCTGACATAAAAACATCTCTTTCCATGTCTTCGGATACAACCCATAAGGGTTTTCCCGTTCTTTGCGCATAAATCCTTGTGAGGATTTCGCGCAGTTTCAGTAGTTCTTCTGCTTCCAGGACAAATTCTCCTATTTGTGCCTCATAAAAACCGGCAATAGGTTGATGAATCATTACCCTGATGATATAAGAAAAAAATGGCTATTCTATCTCGCATAATAAGGTGACGAGAAGAGATAAAGAATAATAAGAAAAAAAAAAAAGATAGAATTGAACAACCGTACAGGCATTGTTTGTGCATTGCATACGGCTCCAGAATGGAATTCACTTTTACTTACCCCTTCCTTTATTGATATTGAAGAAAAATATAGAGTTTATTTGGCTTAAATCAACAAATGATCCAAAAACCACCCTTTCCTTGTCTTTGTAAAAGTGAAAAAAACAAAACAAAAATACTATGGTGGTCCCGTTGCTTTATTTCATCAATGATTTAGCAATCCCAAAGTTTTTTTTTATTTCAAAAATACAACCCTTTTTTGGACTCTGTTATTTTTATAACATAAATAATGTTAAGAGCCCTTCGGTGCGACAACAAAAAAGTTTGTGATGCTTAAATAAAAAAAAATAGGCCCCCTGATAGAATAAAATCAGAAATGCCCTTAATATCTCATACTACTCTTTCGATACATAATCTAATGTTTTTAAAAAAAATTCTTATATCTATATCGAATTCGAAATGCCATGCTATTATTACTTAAATATTTATATACTTAATATTTATATTTTATTTCTTAATATTTATATTTCAATATTTCATATGGCGAAGGCATAGTTTTCTTTTTTCTTTCAAATAAAAACCCATTGGCGCCAAGCATGCGGGAATGCTAAACGTTTGGTAATTTTTCCTCCGACTAGGATAAAGGACCCCATTGAAGCAGCTAATCCCATGCACACTGTTTGTACATCTGGTCGCACAAATTGCATAGTATCATAAATAGCTATTCCGGGTATTACCCATCCGCCGGGAGAGTTTATAAACAAATACAAATCTTTGGTCTCGCTCTCGATACTAAGATATACCATAAGACCAATAAGTTGATTCGAGATCTCGCTATCAACATCTTGACCTAAAAAAAGTAATCTTTCTCGATAAAGTCGGTTGATTAGGATAAAATTCTATCCTATAGGAACCGTACGTGCACCTTTTGATGCATACAGTTCAACAAAAATCGCGAAAATAAAATAAAATAAAGAATCAATGTGTAGATTCGAACCTTCCTTTTTTTGATAGTAAGTACTTTTTAACTTAACTCTTTTTTTTTTTTTTTCTGATGAAATGAAAGGGATTTTCTTCCAGTTTTCAAGAAAGATAAGTTTTAACCCTATAAAAAAATTATGAAACTTATCAAACAAACTTATCATTGATGTATTTTTTCATCGAGATTCAATTCAAATCACGATGGCATTCTCTTGTTCCCGAATGGGCTTCTTCAATTCTTTTAGGTTTGTGCTCTACTCCGAGTAAGGATTTGCCCGATTTTTATTTGCACATATAGAGCAAATGCCCCAATACCGCGTTTTTTCTTTTTTTTTTAATTCATTTCACACCTTCTGTCAAATATTTGACATATTCGTTATTATATTATTATTATTTGATTGAGTCTGATTAGCAGTTTGAAATTCTCTCTACTTCATAAATAGAATATGATACAAGTAGTAATCATAATGGATATATTACCAATTGGGTTCTTCTAAACGGAGCCTGGATACTTCATTTTTTTGGTCCAAACAAGCCAACCATAAATTATTCTAATTGATAAAATATTAATCTGAGTATCTCAAAAGTATAGATCTAATTGGATTTCATTGCACTTCACGCTCCAAATTTTGGATGATTTAAGCAATCTTTCTTGGGCGAAACAGAGGATATCTCAATCGGGGGAGAGAACGGGGGAATCCCGTATGACCCAATATATCTGACAAGTCGCACTATACGTCAATCCAAATGGAATCGTCTTCACCAGGATTTCGAAAAGGAACTTTTGGAACACCAATAGGCATTCAATGAAAGAAAAAAATTAAGTACTCTATTTCACTTTGATGTGAAAACGTAACAATGAATTTATTGTCTTAATAATATAATAGCCTTTAGAATATTTTATGCATGGATTCGATAAGTTTAGATTTATATAAAAAAAAAAAAAAAAAATAAAGGAAGACAAAACGAATAGAGTCCAATTCTTACGAATAGGTACTGTGAATGATGAAAAACTCTCTATGCATTCGCTCATATAAAACGGAGTCAACCCCCCATTGCGTATTGGTACTTATCGGATATAGAATAGATCTGATTCTCTTTTCTTTGTTTCTACAAACGGAATTGTTACATTATTACTAAAAAAAAAAGAATAGAAAAAATATTAATTCTTTCTCCGAGATAATCCACTTAAACTTAAAAATAAAAAAGGGAGATCCATAACATAGTTTTTCCAGTGCAATAAAGTTACATAGTGTCTATTTTTCGTTAATAAAGGGGTATTTCCATGGGTTTGCCTTGGTATCGTGTTCATACCGTCGTATTAAATGATCCCGGTCGTTTGCTGTCTGTCCATATAATGCATACAGCTTTAGTTGCTGGTTGGGCCGGTTCGATGGCTCTTTATGAATTAGCAGTTTTTGATCCCTCTGACCCCGTTCTCGATCCAATGTGGAGACAAGGTATGTTCGTTATACCCTTCATGACTCGTTTAGGAATAACCAATTCATGGGGTGGCTGGAGTATCACCGGAGGAACTATAACGAATCCAGGTATTTGGAGTTATGAAGGCGTGGCTGGGGCACATATTGTGTTTTCTGGCTTGTGCTTCTTGGCAGCTATTTGGCATTGGGTGTATTGGGATCTAGAAATATTTTGCGATGAACGTACAGGAAAACCTTCTTTGGATTTGCCCAAGATCTTTGGAATTCATTTATTTCTCTCAGGGGTGGCTTGCTTTGGGTTTGGCGCTTTTCATGTAACCGGGTTGTATGGTCCTGGAATATGGGTGTCCGATCCTTATGGCCTAACTGGAAAGGTACAACCTGTAAGTCCAGCATGGGGTGTGGAGGGTTTTGATCCTTTTGTTCCGGGAGGAATAGCCTCTCATCATATTGCAGCGGGCACGTTGGGTATATTAGCGGGCCTATTCCATCTTAGTGTGCGTCCACCTCAACGTTTATACAAAGGATTACGTATGGGAAATATTGAAACTGTCCTTTCCAGTAGTATCGCTGCTGTCTTTTTTGCAGCTTTTGTTGTTGCTGGAACTATGTGGTATGGTTCAGCAACTACTCCGATTGAATTATTCGGTCCCACTCGTTATCAATGGGATCAAGGATACTTCCAGCAAGAAATATATCGAAGAGTTAGTGCTGGGCTGGCCGAAAATCAAAGTTTATCCGAAGCTTGGTCTAAAATTCCCGAAAAATTAGCTTTTTATGATTATATCGGCAATAATCCGGCAAAAGGTGGATTGTTCAGAGCGGGCTCAATGGACAACGGAGATGGAATAGCTGTTGGGTGGTTAGGGCATCCTATCTTTCGAGATAAAGAGGGGCGTGAACTTTTTGTACGTCGTATGCCTACTTTTTTTGAAACATTTCCGGTTGTTTTGGTAGACGGAGATGGAATTGTTAGAGCTGATGTTCCTTTTCGAAGGGCAGAGTCAAAGTATAGTGTCGAACAAGTAGGCGTAACCGTTGAGTTCTATGGCGGCGAACTAAATGGAGTCAGTTATAGTGATCCCGCTGCTGTGAAAAAATATGCTAGACGCGCTCAATTGGGGGAAGTTTTTGAATTAGATCGTGCTACTTTGAAATCCGATGGCGTTTTTCGTAGCAGTCCAAGGGGTTGGTTTACTTTTGGACATGCTTCGTTTGCTCTGCTCTTTTTCTTCGGACACATTTGGCATGGTGCTCGAACTTTGTTCAGAGACGTTTTTGCTGGTATTGATCCGGATTTAGACGTTCAAGTGGAATTTGGAGCATTCCAAAAAATTGGAGATCCAACTACAAGAAGACAGGCAGTCTGATACAATATTTGATATCTCTTACTTTTCACCTCTATTCTATTTTATTTTTGAAATTTGACTATAGGGTACTGAAGATATCTGAATTTCAATTGCCGTCGTTTCTTTGAATCTTGTTCTTTTTTTATCCGGGAGACGACCCCCAATAAATAGGTATGGAAGCTATAATTGTAAACCACAATTGAATTTGAATTTATGGAAGCATTGGTTTATACATTCCTTTTAGTCTCAACTTTAGGAATCCTTTTTTTCGCTATCTTTTTTCGGGAACCACCTAAAGTTCCAACTAAAAAGATAAAATGACTTTTCGTTATCTTAATTGAAGTAAAGAGCCTCCCAATATTGGGAGGCTCTTTACTTCAACTAGTCCCCATGTTCTTCGAATGGATCTCTTAGTTGTTGAGAGGGTTGCCCAAAAGCAGTATATAAGGCATACCCAGTAAAACTTACAAGTAAACCAGATATAAAGATGGCGACTAGGGTTGCTGTTTCCATTATTATATAATTTCAAGACCGCGATGGATCTATGATAAGATTATTTATTTACAACGGAATGGTATACAAAGTCAACAAATCTCAATTAATACAAATAGGATTTATGGCTACACAAAGCGTGGAGGGTAGTTCCAGATCTGGTCCAAGGCGAACTGTTGTAGGAGATTTATTGAAACCATTGAATTCAGAATATGGTAAAGTAGCTCCTGGGTGGGGAACTACCCCTTTGATGGGTGTCGCAATGGCTCTATTTGCGGTATTCCTATCTATTATTTTGGAGATTTATAATTCTTCCGTTTTACTAGACGGAATCTCAATGAATTAGATTTACAAGAACCGCTAAGTCCTAGTTTTTCAATACAAAACGAAGCATTTTGGTCTCGGATTTTTTATTCTATTTTGGTAGTTCGATCGTGAAATTTCTTTCTTTCTGTATTTCTGGAATTATGAGTGTGCGACTTGTTATAATTGATCCTATTGATAGTACAGAGAGTGGGCCTGTCGTCTTGATAGAGATGATTTTTTACCCCGTCAGGTATTTTTTTTAATATCTGGAGCACGGAATATATGAAATAGATTATGCAGTGAAATAGATTATGCAGTATTAGAACTATGATTCATACTTAATATTCAGATCCCGTGACCGGATTTCCAAAAATTTCAAAGAATTAGATAGAAGGTATAAATTGAAAGATTTTTCTTCCTCTTTATCTATGTTTGATCAAAGGACAAACCCTTCTTTGACTTTTTACTCATTATATTTATTCAGTGAATAAGTGATGATACAATGGTTCTTACTCGGGGAATCTTTGGATTTAGTTTGAAGTTTTTATTAAATCATCGCGGTTCTAATATGAATCTGCGGTTTCAATCGATTTATAGGATCTTAACAAGAAAATTCCTATCAATAATAACGAAAACGACAGTAAGGTTGCATTACATACAAAAAAAATACGAAAAAAATGGGGAAGGAAATAGAAGATTCAAGAGGCCTGTAACAATCAACACCAAGAGATGAATGAGCCGACTTGATATTTTGGCATTATAACCACAAAGAAGAGAAGAAAGAAGAGAAGAGTTTTCGGATTTTTCTTTTTTCGTATTGGCATCTTCAGAGAAAACTGTTGAATCATAGGATTGGGACGTTTCTATTCTATTACACATATCCGTTTCAACTAGTATTGGGGTGGTTTTGTTTGAGCCGTACAAGATGAAATTCTCATATACGGTTCTCGGGGGGGGGGTCCTTCTGGTTTACCTATCTCAATAAAGTCTATGATTGGTTCGAAGAACGTCTCGAGATTCAGGCGATTGCAGATGATATAACTAGTAAATATGTTCCTCCCCATGTCAACATATTTTATTGTTTAGGAGGAATTACACTTACTTGTTTTTTAGTACAAGTAGCTACGGGGTTTGCTATGACTTTTTACTACCGTCCGACCGTTACTGAGGCTTTTGCTTCGGTTCAATACATAATGACTGAGGCTAACTTTGGTTGGTTAATCCGATCAGTTCATCGATGGTCGGCAAGTATGATGGTTTTAATGATGATCCTGCACGTATTTCGTGTGTATCTCACTGGTGGCTTTAAAAAACCCCGCGAATTGACTTGGGTTACTGGTGTGGTTCTTGCTGTATTGACCGCATCTTTTGGCGTAACTGGTTATTCCTTACCTTGGGACCAAATCGGTTATTGGGCAGTAAAAATTGTAACAGGCGTGCCGGAAGCGATTCCTGTAATAGGATCGCCTTTGGTAGAGTTATTACGTGGAAGTGCTAGTGTAGGACAATCCACTTTGACTCGTTTTTATAGTTTACACACTTTTGTATTACCTCTTCTTACTGCCGTATTTATGTTAATGCACTTTCCAATGATACGTAAGCAAGGGATTTCAGGCCCTTTATAGTATAGAGAATATAGATTATCATAGTATATAGTATAGAGAATATAGATTCTAAATATTTGTAATCAATCATTGATCGCTTGGGGGAGGAAAAATAGTATTTCATTGCTACAAATATGGATTATTGAAGAATAAGACATGTATTTGGATATTTCCCTTCAACTTCAAAAAAAGGTTTTTTATTTTACATGAATAGTTGAAGCGAATTCTCCTACGAAAAAAATGGATTATGGGAGTGTGTGACTTGAACTATTGATTTGGCCACGCAGATATATACCTTTATCCGCCACATTGAAATTAATAACCAAATGTGTCTTTGTTCCAACCACTGCGTAAGCCCCATACAGAGGATAGGCTGGTTCACTTGAAGAGAATCTTTTCTATGATCAGATCCAATCATGTTGTACACGAACGGGCTCCGTAAAACCCAGTAGCAGTAGAATAAGGAATATGGTAGAATCTATATTCTATTTTACCTATTTTATTTATATGTTTTATTTTATTTTATTTATATGTTTTATTTTTTATTTCTTTCGGTTATTTAATTGCTTAATACTTTTTGAATACTTTTATAGTATGGAAATGCAGTCATTTCCTCTGCATTGATTCGATTTATGATACTATCGGAGTGAAGTGAAATAAGGGATCTAAAGAATGACATAGGCTAAACTATATTAGTAACAAGTAAATCCTTTGTATGTAAAAAGTCTCGATATTTTTTAGAGATAAAGGCCAATTGAAAGGTCTGAGACGACCCAAAAAGCACTTGATCATGATCACCCTTTAGGCCTACTTGGGTATTGAGCATTTACCTGCAAGAATGAATTCCTTGCAATAGCTAATTAATTGCCAACTCTGGAAAAAGGAATCCAGTCAATTTTTTAGTACATAAAATCATTCATAAATGTTTAGCCACGGCTAACATATATATATATAGATTTTATATATATATATAGATTTTATAAGATCTATACATACAAGATTTTTTATATGGATCTGTTTGATTCGTTTGATTCTTGCTCGAGCCGTATGATGAAAAATTATCATGTCCGGTTCCTTCGGAGGATGGATTTATAAGAATTCACCTATCCCAATAACAAAAAAACCTGACTTGAATGATCCTGTATTAAGGGCTAAATTGGCTAAGGGAATGGGTCATAATTATTACGGAGAACCCGCATGGCCCAATGATCTTTTATATATTTTTCCGGTAGTAATTCTAGGTACTATTGCGTGTAATGTAGGATTAGCGGTTCTAGAACCATCAATGATTGGTGAACCTGCAGATCCATTTGCAACTCCTTTGGAAATATTGCCTGAATGGTATTTCTTTCCTGTATTTCAAATACTTCGTACAGTACCCAATAAGTTATTGGGTGTTCTTTTAATGGTTTCAGTACCTGCAGGATTATTAACAGTACCCTTTTTGGAGAATGTTAATAAATTCCAAAATCCATTTCGTCGTCCAGTTGCGACAACCGTCTTTTTGATTGGTACTGCAGTAGCCCTTTGGTTAGGTATTGGAGCAACATTGCCTATTGATAAATCCCTAACTTTAGGTCTTTTTTAAATTGATTCAATTGTAAAAAAAAAAAAACATCATGACGTGTATGTATATCTAGGGAATAGTCGCTTCAAAGTGAATTCTCCCTAGATAACATCTATCGGATTTCTATTTTATTCTTTGGTAAATTTGGTAAAAAAGTTAAATTGCGAAATGTTTTTCTATTTCTAGAACATCCAATATATGTTTTACATCGTCTATGTGAAAATATTCAATTTTCATAAGATCCTCTTGACTCTTATTCAAAAGGTCTGATAATGTATGTATATTAGATCTTTTGAGGCAATTATAGATCTTTGGGGTCAATTCTGATTGGTCAATAAAAACGTATTTCAATGCTATTTCGTTTTGATTTTTTCTTAATTTTGTCAATCTATCATAAAAAGTAAAAAGGGGTAAAATAGCCTTGTGTTGATTTTTTTCTAAATGGAAGTTTTCTTCTTTTGCGTGTAGAAAAGGAATAAATAAATCAATCAAATTCCGGGAGGCTTCATGAAGTGCTTCTTTAGGAGTTAAACTTCCATTTGTCCATATTTCGAGAAAAAGTATCTCTTGCTTTTCATTCCCATTTCCATAAGAATGAACGCTATGATTCGCATTTCGAACAGGCATAAATACAGCATCTATAGCAAAACTTCCCTCTTGAAAGTTATTTATCGGTTTTATATGATAGCCGCGATTTCTCTCGATTTGTAATCCAATACACAAATCAATCGGTTCTGTTAGGCTAGCAATATGCTGTGTATTATCAATAATTTCCACAAAGGGTGGTAAAATGATGTCTTGAGCAGTTACATATCCAGGACCCTTGACACAAATAGACGCATCACAAGTTCCATACAAATTGCTTCTCAATACAATTTCTTTCAAATTCATTAAAATTTCATGTATTGATTCTTGAATACCTGCTATAGTAGAAAATTCGTGTGGTATTTTCTCAGATTTTGCACGTGTGATATATGTTCCTTCGATTTCTCCAAGCAGAGCTCTTCGCGCCGCAATGCCTATTGTGTCGGCTTGGCCTTTCATAAGTGGCGACAAAATAAATCGTCCATAAAAAAGACGCTTATTGTCAGTTCTTGATTCAACACATTTCCACTGCAGTGTCCGAGTAGATATTGTTACTTTCTCTCGAACCATAATAATATTGAAATTATTGAATTATTTATTTCTCTTGAAATCTCTTCAATATTTATATTTTTTTTTTACACGCGCCTTTTTTTAGGAGGCCTGCAGCCATTATGTGGCATAGGGGTTACATCTCGAACGAAGCTTAATAGTATACCACTTCTTCGAATAGCTCTTAATGCAGCATCTCGTCCGAGACCAGGACCCTTTATCATGACTTCTGCCCGTTGCATACCTTGATCTACTACCGTTCGTATAGCATTTCCTGCTGCGGTTTGAGCTGCAAATGGCGTTCCTCTTCTTGTGCCCCGGAATCCACAAGCGCCAGCGGAGGACCAAGAAATTACTCGACCCCGTACATCTGTAACGGTTACAATAGTATTGTTGAAACTTGCTTGAACATGAATAATTCCTTTTGGTATTTTACGTGCATTCTTACGCGAACCAATACGTCCATTTCTGCGCGAACCAATTCTTGGTAAAGGTTTTGCCATATTTTATTATTTCATAAATATAAGTCAGGGGTCTATGGATATATCCATTTCATGTCAAAATAGATCCTTTTTTTATTTGTACATCAGATCCTTTAGAGTGTTTTCACTTAGCAAGATTATCCTTGTCTTTGTTTATGTCTCGGGTTAAAGCAAATTACTATAATTCGTCCCCGTCGACGTATCAGTCGACATTTTTCGCAAATTTTACGAACCGAAGCTCTTATTTTCATATTTGTCATCCCTTAAATTTTGAATATACATACTTTTTTGAGGAAAATAAGTTTCTTTAAACTTTGAAATCGTGAATTTTATCTCTATGAAAGTGAAAGAAATTTGAAAGTTGAAAAAAAAAACTGACTAATTATTCAAATCTTTGTTTGTTGCGGAGTCTATAAATTAGAAGTGTTCCGGTCGAATTATAAGTATTTAACACTATTTTTATAAGTACTTAACACTATTTATTATAAGTATTTAACACTATTTCTGGGCAGTATAGGTATAAAAAACTATGTTAGATCTTTCCTGAAATATAACCTAAAACCAGATTTTCATTATTTATAGGAACTTGGAACATACGATTGAAAAAGTGATTCATTAATTAAACCTTTCTGAATTGAATCCATTTTTTGTTTTTTCATTCCATCTAAAATCTTCTTCAAGTATCAATTAATGTTAATGTAAGGGGAATGATATTCGAAACCTATTCGCTCTCTTTTTTTTTTCACAAATAAGAAATTGGGATTCAATTCGGATATCTGAAAGATTACCATATATAACACAAGATTTCTCCACCGATTCTTTCTATTCGAGCTTCCCGGTCGGTCATTATACCCCGAGAGGTAGAAAGAATTACAATACCCATCCCGCCAAAAATTCTAGGAATTTTTTGATAGTTAGAATAGATTCGTAAACCAGGTTGGCTGATCCGTTTTAAATTTAGACTAGTTCTATATGGTCCTTTCCTCTTTCTTCTATGTCGTAGGGTTAAAACCAAAAATTTTTTGGTACTTTCCTGGTGTTTCCTGAAATTTTCAATAAAACCCTCTCGTAAAAGTATTTTAATAATGTTTTCGGTGATGTTAGTGGATGTTATTCGAATGGTTCCTTTTCTATTCATGTCAGCATTTCGTATAGAGGTTATTATGTCAGCAATAGGATCCCTACCCATAATAAACTAAGATTTTGATTTCTCTCTAATTTTGATATAATCAACATACCCCTTTTTTTCTTTTTTTTTTATTATTATTATTTATTATTAAATTAAAAATTCAAATTATTTTTATTAATATTATTAAATATTAATATTATATTATTATTTTAATTAATATTATTATTTTAATTAATATTATATTTAATTAATATTATATTATTATTTTATTTTTTTCTTTTTTTTATTATTTATATATTATTATTATATATATTATTATTATAGTATTTTAATTTTATATATTATATTATAGTTATAGTATTTTAATATTATATTATTATATATTTTTAATATTATATTATTATATATTATATTATTATATATTATATTATAATATATTATATATAGTATTTTATTATATTAAATTATTTAATATAATAATTAATATAACAAATTATTTAATATAATAATTATTTAATATAATAATAATAATATTTTATTTTTTATTAAATTTTTATTAAAATTTAATAAAAATAATAAAAAATAATAAAAAATAAAATGAATATAAATAAATATTAATTAAATAATAAATAAATATTATAAATATAAATATTAATTAAATAAATATTTTAAATAAATATTCAATTTTTCTTTTTTTTAAAGGTATATTTTTAAAGGTATATAAAGGTATATGCGTGAAATACAATTTAATTTACTAATTAATTTAGTAATGAAATTCGATTTCATTTTCTTCAAATACTATAACTATATCAATCACGGCCTCATCTTAATCTTAAAAGGTATGTCTTCTTTTTTTCTAATTTTTTCTCTTATAATACTTCAGGCGCTAATGAAACTATTTTAGTAAAATTAAACCGTCTCAATTCTCGGGCGATTGCACCAAAAATTCGAGTTCCCTTTGGATTTCCTTCTTGATCAATGACAACTGCAGCATTGTCATCATATCGTATTATCATACCGTTATCACGTTTGAGTTCTTTACAATTACGTACAATTACAGCTCGGATTACTTCTGACCTTTCTAGAGATGAATTTGGTGCTGCTTCCTTGATCACAGCAACAATAACGTCACCAATATGAGCATATCGGCGATTACTATTCCCTATGATTCGAATACACATCAATTCTCGGGCTCCGCTGTTATCCGCTACATTCAAATGGGTCTGAGATTGGATCATATCATTTTTTTTTTTTAATCTGTTAAAGGAAAAAAAGATATATTGTTTGTCCAAAAAAAAAAAAAGAAACTTGCGATTTTTTTAGCATCCCAAAACAAAAGTCTTTTTCTTTGAGTTCTATATTCCTATCACGAAATAATGAATTGAGTTCGTATAGGCATTTTGGATGCTGCTATTGAAATAGCGCTTCTTGCTATATTTTCTGCTACTCCGCCCATTTCATAAAGTATTCTACCCGGTTTAACGACAGCTACCCAATATTCAGGAGATCCTTTTCCCGAACCCATACGTGTTTCCGTAGGTCTTAAAGTAACTGGCTTGTCGGGAAATATACGTACCCATATTTTTCCACCGCGGCGCGCATTTCGTGTCATTGCTCGGCGGCCCGCTTCTATTTGTCTAGATGTAATCCAAGCGGGTTCAAGTGCTTGAAGAGCATATCTGCCGAAACAAATACGATTACCTCGAAAAGCTATTCCTTTCATTCTTCCTCTATGTTGTTTACGGAATCGGGTTCTTTTTGGGTTATAGTTGATGGTTGTTTCTCAATTCCATCTCTACTACAGAACCGAACATGAGAGTTTCTTCTCATCCAGCTCCTCGCGAATGAACGAATGAAATGATTAAAAATATATATATATAATATATATGTGTTTCATGAATAATATACTAAATCATGGGATTTTTTAAGATTTCACTAAATTTATTTATTTATTTTTATCTAATCTATTTCTAATCTATTTATTATTATCTAATCTATTTATTATAATTAGATTATTTTCTATTTTATTAGATTATTAGAACAGCAATTTGTATCTATATTTATATATTTTTTAATATATATATAATATATATTATTAAATATATATTATTATTAAATATAGATATTATTTTTTTTTATTAAATATATATTATTAACTTTAGCCTTTAGCCATGTGTATATAATATATATTTTATATATTTTAGTATATATTTTTAGCCATGTATATATTTTAAGCTATGTATATATATTTTCAATTTTGTTTTATATATTTTATAATATATTTTATAATATATTTTATAATAAATATACATATATATATATATATATATCTATTTATATATTATTATTTATATAATATATATATATAATATATATATTATATAAATATATATTTATTTTATTTATATATATATTTATTTATATATATATTTATATTGTTATATTATTTATATTATATTATTATAATATTATATAATTATTATGATATTATATATATATTTATTTATATATAATATTTATATATAATAATATATATAATATTTATATATAATAATATAATAATTATTTATAATTATTTATATATTATATAATTATTTATATATTCTAATATAATATTGTTATTATAATATTGTTTTATTATTTGTTATTAATTCTTATTAATTAATCTTATTAATTCATTTTAATTTTATTATAATAATATATTTTATTATAATTTTATTATAATAATAATAATAATAATAATAATAATATTTCTAAATATTTTTATTATTTTATTAGTATTATTATTATTTTATTAGTATTATATAGTATTATAATTTTTTTATTAGTATTATAATATTATAGATATAGATAATTAGATATTATAGATATAGATAATTAGATAATTTTTTCTATTTTATTTTGATAATCTTGTTTTTGTTATAAGATTCTAACAAATTTTACAAATTTTTTAGATTTTTTTATTAGTTTTTTTATTAGATTTCTAAAAATTAGCGATTTGATATATTTGATATCATAATTATAATCTAAAAAACTTCGCGGGCGAATATTCACTCTTTCATCAATATTTATTTCCTTTCTAGAGATGATCCATGATCTTTCAGAATAAATGGATTGTCTTCTGGTTCCTTTCGCTATCCCCCCAATAAATCATTACGATTTGTTTTCAAAAAAATCTTATGTATTTACAGGTTCCGTCGTTCCCATCGCCTCTTCATTAATGATTAGGTCTTAATTTTACAATGGAGCCTAATGAAATTTGTTCTTGAGTCAATCTTCTCAGTCTTTATTGGCTCGAGGCTCTTGGTTTTTTGTTTTCTGAACGAATTTGTTTAATTATAGATCCATTGGTATTGATGCTTTAATACATTAGCTTTTCTGTGATGACTCATAGACCTTACATATCGGAATCATAGATCATTGATATTCTTTTTCTCTCTTTCTTTCACCCTTCCATTTATCCGCATAATTTTTTATTTTGATTTACAACTCCTAATCAAATCAGATTGGTTTTTCTTTTGTTTGTGCAAAGGGGATTTCACTTGCTCCAATAATATGACCAATATATCATATCTTGAATGTTTCTTTGGATCCAGATAATGCAAAGCGATGAGTTGGTTATTAGTTGTATATTTATACTTATTAGTTCATAGTATGGGTCAGTCCTTTTTTTAATCCTGACTCTAAAAAACCAACGAGTCACACACTAAGCATAGCAATTATATCAAATTATCAATTGAATTGTTTATTTTATTCAACCCTATAGAATATAGAAATAGAATTCGAATTGAGTCTTTTTTTTTTTTTTTAAAAGAATCAAAGAGTTTGTCATTTTTGTTTTATCAATGGATAGAATTAAAGACAAGTCAAGTAAGAATTTATTATTTTTTGTCTAGAAATACCCAAATTTTTATACCTAATACTCCATAAATAGTTCTAACCGTATACGAATAATAATCAATTTTAGCTCGAATGGTTTGTAGAGGAACCCTACCCTCTCGAATCCATTCAACGCGTGAAATTTCTTTTCCGTCAAGACGCCCCGCAATTTGTACTTGAATTCCTTTTGTATCTGCCTGTTCGGTTAATTCAATAGCCTTTTTCATTGCTTTTCGAAAGGACACTCTATTCTTTAATTGTCCGGCTATAAATTCTGCAAGAATATTAGGGTGCCCGTAAGGGTTTGAAATTCTTGTAATAGCAATATTGAGTTTTCGGTT
>CANTUR010000846.1:0-147290 GCA_947683625.1 Mallotus nudiflorus | reverse complement strand
CCGGCTTCTTTGTGTAAATTATCTACTTGAGTCTTATTTATTTTATCTAGACACTGCAGTAGTTGTGAATTAAAGTATTGGATTTCATGTATTTTATTTAAAGAGTTGTATTATATTGAAACTGGATTTGTATTAAAAGAGATATATATATGAGATGAGATTTGATTTAAATTCAGTTGATGTGAATAATATTATGATATTATGATTTTTATTTCTGCTGCATATTATATTGTTATTGTTATTATTGCATGTTTATTTTATTTTTAGGCTTGCTACGGGTTCCGGATTCGAAAGAATTCCCGTTCCCTAGCGCTGGTCATGGCCCCTGTTTTGGGTCGTGACAGTAAGTCTCTTAATTTTGAGTATTTTATGAAATTGAGCTTAAATTTGGTTGATTTATGTTAAATTGATTTTAGATTATTATTGTAGAGGTTAAGAGCTTTATAAATATGTGTTTAGATTTTATTTTGGAGATGGTTTCGATTTGGGCACTATTCCGAGCTCTGAGTTACTATTCCGAGCTTAGGAAGGTTATATTTTTAATAAATTCTACTAATTATTTTGAGTAATTTTTGTGAAGGAAGTTTATTGAAATTATGTGTGAAATTTTTATTATGAATTTTTGAATATTTATGTGAACAATTAATTTTTGGAAAAATTAGTATAAATTAGTATTTTTTTTATATTTTAGTTGAAATTATTATTAATTATTATGTTTTTGACAAAATTGAGTAATAAACAGAATTAAAATAATTTTTATAATTTATTTCTTATTTTAGCTAATGATTAGTAATTTCCAAAAAATATATGAATAATGATTTTATTTATTATTTTTAAGTTTACATAAGTTTTTGGTTATTTTTGTTATATATTTTAGCAATTTAAATAATTAATAGTAATTAATGCTATTTAATTACAAAATTAGAATAATGGATTTTATTAATATAATTTAATTATAAATTAGAATTTTATATTTATTTTGGAAAAAAATATGTTTTATACTTTTATTATGTAAATAAATTGAGTGACATTTAAATAAATTTTATGATTTTTGGTGAATAATTTGAATTTATATTATTTTATTATTAGTGGATTGTGTTAGTTCTCAGTTGTGCAATAATTATAGTTTGAGGGCCTAATTCGATAAGTTGAACTTTGTAGATACTTTGAAGTGTCTTTGCATGCAGAATTGACTCTACTTTTGTAGAGGGATATCCGTTTTACAAAGCAGACTCTGTAGAATTTTTGATAAATTTCTTATAAAATACGACATCGGGTCGATCATAAGTTTTAAGTTTTAGTCGAGCCGTATCTTATATCGAGTTGTTCTTTAGAAATTCTATATATATAAAAATTAGGAATTTAATTCTAATATTATTATTATTTTTTTCTTAGTTGCACCGCAAGTTGGGCCTATTGGACCATACCAACCGAATAAGAATAGAGGAATGGACTCGAACTTTGAATTATTATTATATATATGCATTGCATGTAGAATGTCATTGGTATTCATATTTCGAATAAACAGAAATTTATTATCTATTATGCTATATTACATTAAACATTATTTATCATTATTGTTATTTTATATATATATATATATATATATATATATATATATATATATATATATATATATATATATATATATATATATATATAAATTGTTATTAATGGATGTTGCGATATTTTAATACAAATTTTATTATTTTATTTATGATAAATGTTCTAGAGGATTACCGTGAAACGTGCCACCTAGAGGATCACATTGGGACTGTTGCGCAACAGTATGCTAGATATTAGGCTGTAAATTTTGATTGAATGAGATATGGATAAATGGTTATTGAGAATTATGGATAAAAGGGGTGTGACTATAGATCCTCAGTTGACCTGCAGAGTATTTGAGGCTAGTTATATCGGTAATAGAGCTGCGGATCCTCAATTGACCTTTTTATGTACTCAAGGCCAATCCTTTGTCAAAGTTGGATAAAAAAATATTTTTGAAGTTAATGAGCTTGTTGGCTAGTGAGGTTTTGTGATCAAGGTTGTGGAATATTTTAGGGTTCTACTTCAATCCTCCACCTAAATATTATTGCATTTATTTGTTTATCGAAAAATGTGATTTTGAGCATTTGTATGTAATACATGAATTATATATATATATATATATATATATATATATATATATATATATATATATATATATATATATATATATATATATATATATATATATATTATTATTATTATTATTATTCTGATGTTTGAATGTCTGTGTCCTTAGATTGCATGCATATATATAAAAATAATAATTCACTCAGTGAGGTTTGACCCCCTTAATTATTTTTTTCAGAATCTTTCTTATTAGACCTCCCATAGTACTTCCTTTCATTGAATACTTTCCTCTCCAACTGATCTGTGTAAATTTTAAATTACTATTTACTTGTATTGCTAGATTGTCACGACCTGAACCTAAGGGCATGTGACCAGCACTAGAGAATGGAAATACATAAAGTAACTATATCCTAGTCGAGCTGTGTCCTATATCAAGTTGTTTTTTAAAAATTCTATATATATAAAAATTAGGAATTTAATTCTATAATTTTTTTTCTTAGTTGCACTGTAAGCTAGGCCTATCAGACCTGACCAACCGAATTAGAATAGAGGAATGCACTTAAACTGTGAGTTATTATTATATATATGCATTGCATGTAGAATGTCATTGGCATCTATATTTTGAATAAATAAAAATTTATTATTTATTATGTTATATTACATTAAATGTTATTTATCATTATTGTTATTATTTATATATATGTGTGTGTGTGAATATTAATTGTTATTAATGGATGTTGTGATATTTTAATATGAATTTTATTATTTTATTTATGATAAATGTTTTGGAGAATTATTGTAGAACGTGCCACCTAGAGGATCATACTGAGACTGTTGAACAATAGTACACTAGATGTTAGACTATAAATTTTGATTGAATTGAGATATGGATAAATGGTTATTGAGAATTATGGATAAAAGGGATGTGATTGTAGATCTTTGGTTGACCTGCAGAGTACTCGAGGCTAGTCATATCGATAATGGAGCAACGGATCCTTAATTGACCTTTTTGTGTACTCAAGGCCAGTTCATTGCCAAAGTTGGATGAGAAAATATTTTTAGAGTTAATGAGCCCATTGGCTAGTGAAATTTTATGATCGAGATTGCGGAATATTTTAGGGTTTTGCTCCAGTACTCTACCTAAATATTACTATATTTATTTGCTTATTGAAAAATGTGATTTTGAGCATTTGTATGAAATGCATGAATAAAAATAAATAAATAAATAAATATTATTATACTGAATCTTGAATGTTTGTATCCTTAGATTTTATGCATATATATATTAATAATAATTCACTCAATGAGGTCTGACCCTCTCTATTAATTTTTTCAGGATCTTTCTCGTTAGACCTCCTATAGTAGTTCCCTTCGCCAGATCCTTTCCTCTCCAGCTGATCTGTGTAAATTTTAAATTACCCTTTACTTGTATTGCTAGATTGTCACAACCTAAACCCAAATAGTACGTAACCGGTGCTAGGGAATGGGAATACATAAAGTAACTGAAACTCATAGCAAGTCTTAAAATAAAAATACATGAAAACATAACAAAATAATACAATAGAATTAAAACTTTAATTAATATAAAATGAATCCTTATATCATAATATAATAAAATATGTTTATACAATATTCAAATATAGGAATATAGTCTAATACAACACAAATACTAAAACAAGGAGTACTACTACTGCAGGGTTTACTAAAATACAAGAAAAGCGATGGTTCAATATTTATATAAGTTGGCTTGGGAGGAAAGAATCCGACGAATAAGTCTAATAGGGAGGTCTGAAGTGGAAGATTTGAAAAAAAAAAATATTAAGAGAGGTCAGACCTCACTAAGTAAGTTAATAAAAGAAATGTATATAGCATGAAAATCTCCTTTAAAATATAATTTATGAAAAATATAAAATTTATAATTTATAATTTGAAACATTTGATTTATTGAAATCTCCCTTTACTAAAATAAAGTATTTTAAAAAAATCATAAAATACTATATAAAATACCATAAGCTTCTTTAAATCATTTTTTGTATAAGAAAACTAAGTAGAGCTCTAGTCCATAATTTCAATAGTCTTTTGACTCTCTTATAATCCAAAGACTGTCGGTTTCCAAGAGCAAAGCATCCACCAAGCTAACAACTGCAGTCAAATCACTTAAACCAATATTTATTGGAGGTTACCAAGAGCTTAGCATCACTAAGCTACCTACCCCAATAATTATAAATTATGCCTGAGAGCAAAGTATCACTGAGTCTTATATACAATCTCATAAAATCCTGCTCTAGAGCAAAGCATCATCAAGCCTTATAATTACTAACACTCACTCTCAATCCTACCGATGCATACATGGTCCTGATGAAACCCATAAGATAGTTTATTCTACTGTAGTTTATTTTAAAATAAATAAAATAAGAAAGATTATAATAAATAAAATACAAGTAAAATTAACTAATCATATAAAAATTTAATATAAACGTGCTAATATAACTATAGCAATAATTGGAGAATTTAATCCAAATATATTCTCTTATAATAATATAATTCTTTAATAAATTCTCTCATTTATCAAAATTAATAAATTTATTTTCTAATATAAATATCTTATACACAGTTCAATTATTAACTTATAGGTTAAATGTGCTCCTCCACATAATTGCGCTCGACCTCGACCTGTCAACTTGACTGGAGGCATGGCTAAAGAAAAAAAATAAATAAAAAGGAAATTGAAAAAATGGAAATCCTATAAATTCTAGATTTCTAAGGAAATATTTGATTAAAATACAACTTTATTAAAATTGACCTGATATCACATTTTACGAGAAAACTATCAAAAATTTGGCAGAGTCTCCTTTGTAAAACAGACATCTCTCTACTAAAAGTAGAGCCAAATCTACATAAAAAAATACTTCAAATACTCAAAATACTCAACTTCTTGGGTTTGACCCCTGAACTACATAATTTACCCAATCGAAAACCAATAAACACAAAAATTAATAATATAATAATAAATATTAATAATTCACTAAAATTCATAAAAATTAATAAAATACCATAATTCAATTTATTTAAATAATAAAAGCATCATAGATATTTATTTTCAAAATAATTAATAAAATTTCAAATATAATTAAATAATATTAATAAAATCCATTTTTCAAATATTCAAAATTAAATAGCATAAATTACCAATAGTTATTTAAATTACTCAAATATATAATAAAAATAGCTAAAATTTCATTTAATCATAAAAAATAATAAATAAAACTATTATTTGAATATATTTCTAAAAATTATTATTGTAAACACCTAATTTCATGATGCAATTGTGCACAGTGTAACGAAAGCCCCTATGATAAAAAATTAATCGAGAAATTGATCTCTAGCGTTGAAATTTGAGATTTCAAGGATTAAATTGTAGTATTTTTGGACCTAATTGCAAAATCTTGATTTTAGAATTTATTTTTAAATTTTTTTAGTTTTTTGGGACTATTGAGCAAATTGTCAGTTGGCATTTAGCTAATGTCGATCGGCATTGGCCCAATGCTGATCGGCATTACCGGACATTTGCATTTTTTCAGTATTTTTCATCATTTTTTCAGTATCTTCTTGTTTTCTGATTAGTTAAAAATTGGTTTTAATTATTTTCTTAAAAGATAATTGTGGTTTACGCGTTCAAAAAGCGTAAATCACTTTCAAAAATAAAAAATCTGCGTCCGTTCCTGGAATTCAAGACAATTAGCTCTGCGGGTCTCTTAATAAAAGGCAGAGATTGCGTGAGTGAAGGGGGACTAGCTCCTGATAGTGAAAAAACCTTAGAGAGAAAAATCACAGAGAAAAGCAAAAAAGAGAAAAAAAAACCTAGTTTTCTTCACTACATAGAAAAGAAAAAAGAACAAAAATCACGGTATTTTGGTTTCAATAGTCTAGAGATTAATCAACGCAGAGTCAATTCTCAAAATAGTGAAATTCCATTCTGAGGGGGAATCAAACAGCATCTGCATAATATCTTTTTATCCCTTTTCCCTCTTTGATTTTTTATTTTTGTTTTGTTGCTTATTTAATTTACTAACGTGAATTGTGGTTCCTATGTTTTTTTTTATTTTTATTTATTTGGGATTTGAGGTGAACACTGCCTAAATAATCATGAAGGAAGATCCATGGAATGCCATGGTGTTGAACTGTGATTAGATCTAGAGTTTTATCTTTCTATGATCATTATTTTCTTTGTGTTTTATGTGTTTAATTCATTTAGGTTTGTACTTAATTTTAATTTCCAGTACGTAGTGTGTAATAGCCTCAGTAGTGGGAAATAGTAAAGATTTTAGTTTTCTGCATTCTTTAAAATTGGTTAGTAAATTAGGTTTAATTTGGTAATTTCCCATTAAAATTAATGGTGGCAATAGTTAATTAGGGTTCATGAAATTGATATAGGATTTCTTTTAAAAATCATAAAAATGTATGTTTGATATATTTTTTGTGTTTTATTTGTTTTGGACTTTTTTTTTTATATTTTTATCCTTTTGGGCCCTAAGTCCACATTAGTCTAAACCCACTTAATCAATAGATTTAAAATTGGCTTTAGGGTTTAATTCAATTTAAAATCAATTTAGGCCCATTTAGGTTAAATAGACTTAGGCCTATTTTTTCATTTAAATTAAAATCGGGTTAGAATTAAGCCCATTAATTAATTCATTTCTTTAAAATTTATAGACTATAGGCCCATTCTTAGGTAATTAAAATTAATAGATTTAATCTCACTAACTAATAAAAATGTAAGCCCATCTTTAGTCCGTTTTCATTTGTAAAAAAAATGTAAATCTAGTTATTTTCAATAAAAATTAACACAGTTTAAACTTAGGGACAATACATTTGAATACATTTTTTATGTGTGATTTTATTGACTAAATGTCTTAGGGTTAGACGGATGTTCAAATAGGGTTTAATAAAATTGCATGTAATTAGAAAATGAAGTAATAATTTATAAAGTAATTCTAAATGAACACAAGACTAAAAGAAGTTAGTATTATGTTCCTAGAATCTCATGGTTATGGTGCTAGCTTTCTTTTAAAGAATTAAGTATCACCTTTCGATTTATCCCGGTTATTACCCTAGGTGGCGACTCCTCATCTCCACGCCATATTTTTGTAATAATGGTTAGTGTGTTCTCTAGAGCCCTAAGCCTAAACAGTGTTGCAGTAGCTAAAATCTTGGACGCACATTAAACCTTGCCATTTATAGTGGCGACTCCACTGGGGATAAGAGATACTGATTCTACTTATGTTCTTTAGAGTTATTTTATTCTTGCATTCATTCTGCATGTCCCTGTTAAACCGATGGTGTTGGTTTATGATTCCATGATTCCACCAGCTTCATGGAGTTATAAATTGTCTAACCATCACCCTTAGCCTTAAATCAATTCAAGAGAGATTATCGGGCTCATCTGACTAGAGTTTGTAACCTAAGTCCTAAAGGGGGGGGGGTAATCTTCTCTCGAGTTTGCAAAGGATGTTAGGCCCCTTTGACTTGGCCTGTGACTTAAGTCTATAATGGAGGGCATCTTGCTAAAGGAACCTTAACTTTTCATCAGGCTTCAACCACATATAATGGCTTAGTTACTTCCCTTAAGATCTACCAATTGCTTGTATGATTTTTTTCCATAAGGTATTTCTATCTATAAAAGTCTAAGCCCATGCTTTTGAAGTGCCTTGGGGTAATGAAGATTGGGCTAGACCTTTATACCTATAAATGTTATTTCTATGCTTTTTTGCTTTAAAAGAGATATGGCATGTGTTTCAGTCATTGATATCCCCCATTGATATTAAGACCATGATAAAAAATCCTAGGAAAAGAGACTCGTCATTGAACACGTGTGTGGGAGGAATAAGGTTGAAAGGATGTATGTTGTACACTTGATTGACACTTGCTACTTGTTGCATAGCACTTGTATCACACATACATGCATCTCATTCATCATTCTAATAACTTGTTTTGCAACCATCATAGATACACCAGGGTCTTCTTATATTTGGGGATGGAAAGGTGGCAGACTAAGAAGAACTAGTCAGAGTTCTAAGACCTTAGTAAAGGAAATCCTGAACAGACTGGAAAGAAGCCCTATAAACCCACTTTACTTGGAAGCTGAACTAACTTCACCTGAATTTGAACAAATGGAACAATAGCAAAGGAACTGGACCTTAAAAGACATCAAGAGAGCTCTAATGGATGACATGAGGGCTATGATATAAGATAAGCTAAGACAAGCACTATCTAGACTAATGCAACTTGTTACTGTCATACCACCACTTACAATTAAACAACCACCTGCTACTGTACCACCTACTGTGGATGCTCCACCTATCGCCAACAATGCTGGGGGGCAACCTGTTGCTAAAAACCCACTTGCTATCGATGTGCAGCTTAAGGATGTTAAGAACTACATGATAGAAAAGGAAAAGAAAGAATCACTTGAACTGGTACAAGACTATGAGTCTAAGAAGATGCGAGCATTGACCCATAAGATGTTTAAGATGGAAGAGCTAATCAGGGGAAAAGGCATGGAGCATTTATTTGACTTCAATGACATGTTATAAATGGGAGATGATAAATTGTCTAACAAGTTCAAAATGCCATAACTATAAAAATTAAACTGGAGAGGAGATCTAAGGATTCATCTAAGCTAATATACAACAACCATGAGCATTACTAAAGCACCATTAAAAGTGATCACTAGGTTATTTGTACTATTTTTAAAGGGAATGGCTATAAACTGGTATCATGGGCTAGAAAAATCTATGAGAACTAACTGGAAAGAATTATGTATAGCCTTTTTGAAATAGTATGACTATAACACTAGATTGGAAGTGTCCATCAGAGATCCAGAACTGATAAAGTAGAAACCTAAGAATCTTTCTCTAATTTCCTTACCATATTCATGAATAAAGCAAGGCTGAGGAAGAATAAGCTGGTCGAGAAGGATTAAGTTAGGATGATAGTTCAGAATGTGTTACCTAATATGGTTGAGAGGTTGCAGATGATGAACCCCAAAACTTTCATAGACCTATATGATAATGGTCTGCAAGTAATTTGCTCAGTAGTCCCAAAAAACTAAATTTTTTCAATATTTGCCTAATGTCGATCGACATTATGGGACATTTGTATTTTTTCAGTATTTTCCTATTTTCTGATTGGTTAAAAATTGGTTTTAAATATTTTCTAAAAAGATAATTGTGGTTTACGCGTTCAAAATGCATCAATCACTTTCAAAAATAAAAAATTTGCATTTGTGCTTAGAATTTAGGACAATTAGCTCTGCGGGTCTCTTAATAAAAGGCAGAGACTATGTGAGTGAAAGGGGACCAGCTCTTGATGGTGAAAAAAGCATAGAGAGAAAAATCACAGAGAAAAGCCAAAAAGAAAAAAAAAACCTAGTTTTCTTCATTGCATAGAAAAAAAAATCACGCTCTTTTATTTTCAATAGTCCAAAGATCAATCAACGCAGATTCAATTCTCAAAACAGTGAAATTTCATTCCGAAGGGAATCAAACAACATTTGCATTGCATCTCTTTATCCCTTATCCTTGTTTGATTTCTTTAATTTTTTTATTTTTGTTTTGTTGCTTATTTAATTTACTAATGTGAATTGTGGTTCTTGTTTTTTTATTTATTTTGATTCACTTGGGATTTAAGGTGGACATTGCCTAAATAATCAGGAGGGAAGATCCGTGGAATGTCATGGTGTTGAACTATGATTAGATCTAGGGTTTTATCTTTCTATGATCATTATTTTCTTTATGTTTTATGTGTTTAAATTATTTGGATTTGTACTAAATTTTAATTTCCAATACGTAGTGTGTAATAGCCTTAGTAGTGGGAAATAGTAAAGATTTTATTTTTATATGTTCTATAAAATTGGTTAGTAAATTAGGTTTAATTTGGTAATTTTCCATTAAAATTAATGGTGGCAGTAGTTAATTAGGGTTCATGAAATTGATTTAGGGTTTTTTTTTAAAAATCATAAAAATGTATGTTTGATCTATTTTTTGTGTTTTATTTGTTTTAGGCTTATTTTTTTTTATGTTTTTATCATTTTGGGCCTCAAGCCCATGTTAGGTCTAAACCCACTTAATCAATAGACATAAAATTGGCTTTAGAGTTTAATGCAATTTAAAATCAAGTTAGCCCCATTTAGGTTAAATAGAGTTAGGCCCATTTTTAGTTTAATTAAAATTTAACTTAGACTTTAACTCAACCTATTAATTCCATTTCTTTTAAAACAAATAGACTTAGACCCATTTTTTCATTTAAATTAAAATCAGGTTAGAATTATGCCCACTAATTAATTTATTTCTTTAAAATTTGTAGACTATATGCCCATTCTTAAGTAATTAAAATTAATAGATTTAAGCTCACTAGCTAATAAAAATACTAGCTCATCTTTAGTTCGTTTTCATTTGTAAATAAAAAATGTAAATCTAGTTAACTTTTAATAAAATTAACATAGTTTAGACTTAGGGACAATGCATTTGAATACATTTTTTATGTGTGATTTTATTGACTAGTTGCCTTAGGGTTAGATGGATGTTCAAATAGGGTTTAATAATATTGCATGTAATTAGAGAATGAAGTAATAATTTATAAAGTAATTCTAAATGAACACAAGAGTGAAAGAAGTTAGTATTATGTTTTTAGAATCTTTTGGTTGTGGTGCTAGCTTTCTTTTAGAGAATTGAGTACTTGTCCCGGTTATTACCCTAGGTGACAACTCCTCATCTTCATACCATGTCTTTGTGACAATGTTTAGTGTGTTCTATAGGGCCCTAAGCCCAAACAATGTCATGGTTGCTAAAATCTTGGACGCTCACTAAACCTCACCGTCTACAATTATTAATTAGCTAAAAATAGTAAATAATTCATAAAAATTATTTTAATACTATTTATTACTCAAAATTTATCCAAAACATAATAATTAACAATAATTTCCATTAAAATATAAAATTTACCAATTTATATTAATTTTTCCAAAAATTCAATTTTTACATAAACATTAAAAAATTCATAATAAATAATCGGAACATAATTTCAATAAAATTTCTTAACACAATATACTTAAAATACATAGAATTTATTAAAAATATAATTTTTTTGAGCTCGAAACAGTACATGAATAGTAACCCCAAGCCCGAAAATTCAAATTTTTTAAAAATAAAAATAAAAATCACATTTAGCTTCCTTACAACCTCTATAATAATTAATCTCAAAGTAAAAATAGCTAATAAAATTAAATATAGGCTTAAACTAATAAAGACTCAAAATACTAAAAAATAAAAATATATAAAAACGACATAGTTACCGGAGTCGAAACTTGAAATGGTTCAAAGATGTGAGAAGTCCGGAGGACGGGCTTCCAAAAGAGACCAACTTCACACCTTAAGGAGGTGGTCGACGATGGTGGCATTGGGTGGGTGTCATGTTACAAAGAAAGAAAAAAAAAAGAAAAGAAAGAAAAAAAAAAGAAAAAGAAAAAAGAGGAGGGGAAGAAAGACCACTGCATGTTTGACTTTTATAGTTTTTTTTAAGTAAGAAAAAGACAAAATAGTATATAAAAATAATATTTTAACTTTTTTAAGTACAAGTAGTACATGTATAATAATATATTTTAAATAAAATATCCCTCACCAAGTACATATACACAAATAATATTATCATAAAATAATTAAATAATAATCAATACTAATAAATCTCATAATTTAATTTAATAAATAATTAACTAAAATAATAATTAAAACCCAATCATTCTCACCCATAATATATATATACACAATATTAAAATACACTACACTAAATCCCAAGTATTTCAATGGACAACACTTAAACCAATTCCTTTAGAAATAAATCTCACTTCCCTTCTAATCTATCATAAGATTTAAGATGCAGAGAAATTGTATTTCTAACTGAAAGAGTCCTAGAGGGGGGGGGGGGGGGGGGATGAATAGGACAATAGAACAAAAATAGGAAATTAAAGGAATTCTTTGCAAGAATTGAGTAAGAGTTGAGAAGGAAGAATGAAGAGCACAAATATTTAAGGAGTTCGGATTCAACAATAATCCTACGTCTCCACCTAACTTATCCCTAAGTTAGGATTTTTTAATTGCCCACAATCTTATTCACAAGATTGAGAATACACAAGAGTTTTATGGCTCACTCTTACAACCTTACAACTTGAGTTTTCATGGCTCACTCAAAAACCAAATTACAAGTGTTTTTAAGGCTCACACTAAAACCAATTTCCCAAGTGTTTTAATGGCTAAACACTTAAACCGATTCTTTTAGAATAGAATCTCACTTCTTATTTTCTAAACCCAAAAAATAGAAGAATAAGAATGTTTATTCTAATTACTCACCAACTCTCACAAGAGTTATACACAAAGAATTGTTTAAAGGAAAGTTTAAGAGCTTAATTGAATGTTTAAGAAAATGATGAATGATAAAAAAATTTTATTAACCTTTCAATTGAATTCTAAGTTGTGTTTTTTGGATGTATCAATCATGTCTCCAACATTTAGAATTGATTTTGAATCAATTCTTGGACTTTTGGCAGCTCAAAGGATGCTCACGGGCGGCTCACGAGTGAATAGTGCTCGTGAGGGGTGAAAATATATCCGTTGCATTCAAAAATTCCTATTGGAATGCTGTCAGTGCTCTGCTCATGAGCAATCAGCTCGTGAGAGGTGCTGCCATTTTTTGGCAAAAACATGCTCCAAAGGCTCCATTGAAGGATAACTCATTACCACTTCGAAAGATGATCGTGAACAGAACTGAAGACGATTGATTCAGCCAAAATGTTCCTCATAAAAGTTGTAGATAATTGTCTTATATTTCAATAAAAATTTTAATCACCTCAATTGGACATCTGTAGCTCAAGATATTGTTGAAATACCTATAGTTGTGAAAACTGAAATGCAAGCTGCATATGCTGACTTCGACTAAAGATTTGCATACCTAAATGAACTTTGATTTTGACAAGCAAGCTCAATTTGGAAAGCTTAAGATGTCTTCTTTAAATGTGAAGGAGCTTATTTTCTCATTTAAGAGCTCTAAATATATCAAAAGTCTTCTTCAATCTCAAAGGTTTAATTAGCCCTTAAAGTTACTATTCATCCAAAAATATATATGCTTGGTATATGTTTGGTATATGTTTGGTATATAATTCCATACACACTTAATTGAAATTATTAGTATAAATTTTTTTTGTCAAATTCCAAAATTAAGAGTTTGATCATGCCAAAGGTCAACAATCTCCCTCTTTTTGGCTTTGACAACCAATTTGAAAAGATGATAAATAATATGTGTGTGTGTAAAAAATAAATAACATGTATAGGCATATTAATTAAAATAGCTCCCCCTTTCAAATTAAATAGATTCAAAATGAGAAAATATTTTGCTCCCCCATAACACATGCATAAATTCAATATTTATCATGTATCAAAGCATATAAATAAATGAATTATCATAGCATGTATAAAGGTTAAATAAATATATTCCTTTAACAAAAATATATTTCTTTATTTCTCCTCCTTTTTGGACATGATAAGAAATATAAATAAATTTTATTATCCTTCTTGTCAAAAATAAAGACAACATAAAAAGTTATCAAGAACATGACCTAACATAATAGATGATAATAATATGATTATTAAAAAATATTAGACAACATGAAGGAAATAATTTCAAACATATATGCATATAGTGTTACTATAATGCATCACAAAATAGTATATATGTTGTATTCAAACATCATATGATTATGTAGAGTTTAACTAGTCAATCAATCATATATAATCATGTGGTACTTAGCATATCTTAAACATAATTATTTATCCCCTAAGCACATAGCTTCTTTTCCCTTTTTGTCAAAGATAAAAAGAAAAGAGAGAGATATAAGGGAAATAAACCTAAGGGAACCAAAAATACTAGAGGGAATAAAATATCAAGAACCAAAACAATGAAAGCAAAGATACTCAAAATCTTTATAAAATTCATGTCATTTTAAAAGATAAAAACCATTCCTAAAAAGAATTTATACATTAATATGAATTTTGCATGAATAAGCACAATTAATAGTCATGCAAAAAAAAATTCATGTCATATAAAAACAAAGTAAGCAAAACAAGGTTTTTTATCACAAGGACAAAACTAGCCACACTTACATTGTTACTATGCATGCATAAAAAAAATTTCTATGAAATAAATTCAAACAATTTTATCCCCCTATTTTAATGGATTTAAAAAATTGATATGAAGGATACACTATCACATAGTTATGTCACTTACATAAACACATCTTTGAAAAAAAAATTTATCTTCCTTAAAAGATATTAACTAAGTACGCATGCAAACTCAATTATTTTTCCTCCTTTGTCAAAATGCAAAGATAGACCAAATCTTAAAAATATCCATGCATAAACAAAGATCAAAATAATTCCTAAGTAGAACTGATACATTAATAAATTAAACATTAATTATGCATACATAAACAAAAAAATATTTATGCATAAACACAAGAAACAAAATTAAACAAACTCAAATATTTTTCCCCCTTGTCAAAATGCAAATAAAATTGCATTAAAAAAAAGTTACAATGATATTAAAACACCAATTGTAACCAAGATATAAAACTAACAGTTCATGTTTTATATCCAAAAAATATCCAGAAGATAAACCAAACTGAAACTAACACAAAATAATTATAAAATGGACTAACAGCTCATGGTTTATATTCAGAAAATATCTATAAAATAAACTGTCAAAAAATAGTCATAAAACACACTTAACAGCTCAAAACTTAGATACAAAAAGTATACTGAAAATAAACCAAATAGAAACTAGCATAAAAATACTCAAAAAAAATTTTGTTGAGGAGGAGGAATATTTATGCTAAATTAAAATAATTAATAAATTGAATTTATCTCAATAATTAATTATGAATTTGCAAAATAGGAGGGACCTTTTTTTAAAAAAATTGAATAAATCCACACAAATCTAATTTAAATAAAATTAAAATTAATACAAAGATCATGCAAATGGGAAATATAATATATCATGTATATGAAGTAAATTTTGCTAAAGTAAATACTTTTAAAACAAAATATATACATGTTGCTAAAAATAATTTTTCTAAAGAACATGATCACATAAGACTCTAAGCATCAATTCATCAATTTAACAAGTGATCAAGACAAGCTTGAGCCATCAATCATACCAAGTTCATGCTTAATAAAATTCAATCTTTCCTCTAAAAGAGGCTTGGTAAAGATGTCTGCTAATTGATGATTAGTATCAACAAAATCAAGAAAAATATCACCATTATACACGTGATCACGCAAGGAATGATGTCTAATATCAATATGCTTAGTTCTAGAATGCTGAATGGGATTTTTACTAAGATTTATAGCACTTGTATTATCACACTTAATTGGAATGTGATTAATATAAATGCCATAGTCCAAAAGTTATTATTTTTGCCATTGAACTTGGGTGTAACAACAACTAGCCGCCACATATTCTGCTTCAACGGTGGACAAAGCAACAGAAACTTGTTTCTTACTAAACTAAGAAACTAAGCAATTTCCTAAAATTTGACAAGTTCCGAAAGTGCTTTTTCTATCTAGTAGGCTACCAATAAAATCAGTATTAGAATAACTAATCAAGTCAAAGGAAGAACTCCTAGGATACCAAAGTCCTAAATGCATTATACCACAAAGATATTTAAAAATTCTTTTGATAGCATTCAAATGCGACTCTCTAGGACTTGATTGAAATCTAGCACACAAGCAAGTAGCAAACATAACGTCAGGTCTACTAGTGGTTAAATAAAGAAGGGATCCGATCATACCTCTAAATCGCTTTTCATCAACTAGTTTGCCATTCTCATCCTTCTTGAGTTTAGTTGTGGTGCTCATTGGAGTTTTGCTTATTTTAGCTCCATCCATTCCAAACTTCTTAAGAATGTCCCTTGCATATTTGGTTTGATTGATGAAAATCCCATCTTTACATTGCTTGATTTGAAGTCTAAGAAAGAACTTGAGTTCTCCCATCATACTCATTTCAAATTCTCTTTGCATTAGCTTAGAAAATTCCTCACACAAGTAATGATTAGTAGCACTAAAAATAATATCATCAACATAAATTTGAACAATTAATAAATCATGCTTGGATTTCTTTATAAAAAGAGTTGTGTCAACCTTTCCTTTAGAGAAACCTTTCTCTAGTAAAAAGTTACTCAATCTTTCATACCAAGCTCTTTGAGCTTGTTTCAATTCATACAATGCTTTTGACAATTTAAAAACATGATTTGGAGAGTCAAAATTTTCAAAACCCGGAGGTTGTTCAACATATACCTCCTCTTTAATAAAACCATTTAAAAATGCACTTTTAACATCCATTTGATAAAGTTTAAAATCCATGTATGATGCAAATGCAAGTAACATCCTAATAGCTTCTAACCTTGCAACAAAGGCAAAGGTTTCATCATAATCAATTCCTTCCTCTTGATTATAACCTTTAACTACTAGTCTAGCTTTGTTCCTAGTTATGACACCTTGTTCATTCATCTTATTTTTAAACACCCATTTGGTGCCAATAATAGGATGATGTTTAGGTCTAGGAACCAAGGTCCAAACCTTGTTTCTCTTAAATTGATTTAACTCTTCTTGCATAGCAAGGACTTAAAATTCATCACTCAAAGCATCATCAACATTTTTGGGTTCAATTTGAGAAATGAAAGCTAAATTAACAAAAGACTTAAGTTTAAATCTAGTAGTTACCCTTTTTGTAATGTCACCTATAATGAGGTCTTGAGGGTGAGCTTTCTTGAATTTCCAATCCTTTGGAAGTTCATCCTTCAAGGTAGGTTGAGGTGTCTCCTCATATTCCTTCTTGCTTGGATCTTTAAGTTCCAAAGGCTTACTAGCATTTTCTTCTTGTGTTTCCATAATCTCATTGTCAACTATAAGATCATCAACACTACAAAACATCCTTTCTAGGATCAAGTGAGTTTGATTCATCTAATACCATATGCATTGAATTTTCAACTACTAGAGTTCTCTTATTAATGACCCTACATGCTTTGCTAGAGATGGAATAGCCTAGGAAAATTCCTTCATCGGCTTTGGAATCAAATTTCCCATGATTATCCTTGGTGTTCAATATAAAGCACTTGCATCCAAATACTCTTAGATATGAGATTTTAGGTTTTCTATTATTCTATAACTCATAATGTTTTATTTAAAATTGGTCTTTTGAAAACTTGGTTTAAAATATAACAATATGTGTTACCAGCTTCCGCCTAAAAGTATAGAGGCAAATTATGCTTATAAAGCATTGTTCTAGCCATTTCCACAAGAGTTATATTTTTCCTTTCAACTACCCCATTTTGTTGAGGAGTTCTAGGAGATGAAAATGTATAAGAAATATCATTTTCATTACAATAGTTTTTGAAAAATTCATTTTCAAATTTGGTTCCATGATCACTTCTAATGGATGAAATATAAAATCCTTTTTCTTTTTTAACTCTTTTTGAAAAATTTTCAAAAACTTGAAATGCATCATTATTATGAGCAAGAAAATACACCCAAGTGTATCTGGAGTAGTCATCAACCAATACATAAGCATAGTGCATTCCACAAAGACTAGTAGCTCTAGTTGGTCCAAACAAATCCATATGTATAAGTTCAAGTGGTCTAGAAGTGGACACTAAATTTGTTAGCTTAAATGAAGACTTAGATTGTTTTCCTTTTTGACAAGCATCACAAGATTTATCCTTAGTGAATTCAAGCTTAAGTAAACCAATCACAAGTTAATATTTACAAAGATCATTCAAAAGCTCAAAATTTGCATGTCCTAACCTTCTATGCTATGTCCATATGTCATAGGAAATTGAAATTAAGCATTTTATGTCTTTATTATCAATTTTATTCAAATCAATAACATAAACGTTAATAACTCTTTCACCACTAAAAATTACTTTGTCTTCATCAATACTACTAACAAAGCAATTTTTGGGATAGAAAGTCACCTTATTTCCATATCACATAATTGACTTATACTTAGAAAATTATGTTTAAAAACATTAACAAACAACATATGATGTGTAGATAAGGATTAAGGATTACCTATTTCTCTAATGCCAATAATTTTTCCTTTTGCATTGTCTCCGAATGTAACAAGTCCTCCATCCTTAGCATCAAGTTTGTTGAATTGCTCCTTATCTCCCGTCATGTGCCTTGAACATCCACTATCGAGATACCACTTGCTTTTTATTTTTTGGATTCCAAGCACACCTATATAAAATATTTTAAATGTTCTTTTGAACCCAAACCTTTCTTAGTCTAGGTTGGGTAGTTTCAAGATAATCCAAAGGAAGCAAATTCATGTGTAGTTTTCTATAGAAGCACACATTATTGGTATGTACTTTAATCATGCAATATGAACATACAACATTTTCAAATTTATTTCTCCTAGAATAAAATGCTTTCCTAGTGTGTGCAACATGCCTTTGGTGTTGTGTATCTTTTATTGTTTTGTGACATTGAGTGAGACATACATTGGCAATAGTGATGAACATTTCGATAAGTTTATGCAATATGTTTATGTGTATTATGTTGTGCAGCATGCCTATTATAATTATGTCTAGTGTACATATAAGCATGCTTAGGTTGAGGTGCTTTAGTTTGAGCCTTACCTCTTTATGTTAATGAAGGGTTAATCTTATGAGACTTTGCCTCGCTATTTAACACATGAGATTTTTTAGCTTTGAAAGCTTGAATATCATTTGAGGTTAAAGGAGTAGAATCATGGGAAGCTTTAACAAAAGTAATATGTGATGAGGATGATGAAGACATTCCATTTTTATATCCAATTCCATGGGCATCTCCATGAAATTTTTAAGAGTCAAAAAGACTATCTAAAGTTTCTTTTCCTCTTTTAAATTTAATAATATAATTCTTTAATTCTAAGAATTCCTTAGAAAGCTTATGATTTTCATCATTTTCTTTCTTAAGTTGGTCTTCCAAAGAATTAGAAGATTTAACATCACTAACTAGTTTTTCATTTGATGCAACAAGTTTAGCAAAATCAATTTTTAAACATTCAAAATATTTACTTAAGCTAGCTAACTCATGTTTATATTTTTTCTTCTTAGATAATAAACTTTTGCATTTAGCAAGTAATTTGCTCACAATAGAGCTCTCATCATCATCATCATCACCACAATATTCATCACAATCATCAAAGGAAGAATAAGAAGTGGATGGTACCTCATTTTCATTTTCAATGGCCATGAAGCAAAGGTTGGAAACTTCTTATTGTTCCTCTTCCTCTTTGGATTCAGAGGAATCATTCCAAGTAGCTTTGAATGCCTTCTTCTTATCTTTTACTCCTATGCTCTTAAATTTGAGTTTGGGACATTCACTTCTAATGTGTCCCAATTTCTTGCATTCATAGCAAGTAACCTCTTTTGTTTTCTTCCTCCCATCTCCTTTAAACGTCTTGTTGAAGTCCCTTATTCTTGAGAAATTTTTCTTTCTTAAGAAATTCTTGAAGTTTCTAGTGAGCATGGCAATATCACTATCTTTATCACTAAAATCTTTGATGCTTTCCTCTTCACTATCTTCTTGAAGAGCTTTTAGAGCAATACTCTTTTTCTTTTCTTCTTTCTCTTCCTATTCTTTACCTCTTTACTTGATAGTGAGCTCATGTGTTAAGAGCTTACCAATGAGCACATCAATTGATTGAGTAGAGAGGTCTTAAGCTTCCTCAATTGAGTTAACACGAGATTCCTAATCCTTCTTAGGTAGGATTCTTTAAATCTTGTTATTTACCTCTTCCTTGGAGAAATGTTTTCCATGTTTCTTGAGGGTTGTGAGGAGAGCATTGAGATAATTTTTCATCTTCGTGATTGATTCTTGAGGCTTCATTTTAAAGAGTTCATATTAATATATATGAAGTTGAACCTTTTTGCTTCTTACTTGAATGTTGCCTTCATAGTGATTTTCTAAGGTCTCCCACATTTCTTTAACTGAAATGTAATGTTGAAGCTTGCATCCTTCTTCTCTTGTCATAGAGGAGACTAGAGTAATTATAGCCTTTTTATTTTTGTGATTTTCTTCCTTTTGATCAACACTCCATTAGCTTCTTGCAAGAGTAGTTATCACACCATCAATGATGGTTGTAGGTGGTTCCCAACCTCTCAGGAAAATATCCCAAAGTTTGATGGAATCACAATCAAGATATAATTTCATTTTGAATTTTTAATATGGATAGTCGCTATTATCAAAGAATGGTCTAAGAGAAGAGATGTTTTGAGATTCACTCCCCATGATCTTGTATTCTAGTAATGAAATACTTAGAATTCAAGTTCTGATGCCAATTGAAAGAGTCCTAGAGAGGGGGGGGGTGAATAGGACTATTGAACAAAAATAGGAAATTAAAGGAATTCTTTGTAAAAATTGAGTAAGAGTTGAGAAGGAAGAATGAAGAACACAAATTTTTAAGGAGTTCAGATTCAATAATAATCCTACGTCTCCACCTAACTTATCCCTAAGTTATGATTTTTTAATCACCCACAATCTTATTCATAAGATTGAGAATACACAAGAGTTTTTTACGGCTCACTCTTACAACCTTACAACTTGAGTTTTCATGGCTCACTCAAAAACCAAATTACAAGTGTTTTCAAGGCTCACACTAAAACCAATTTCCCAAGTGTTTTAATGGCTAAACACTTAAACCAATTCCTTTAGAATAGAATCTCACTTCCCATTTTCTAAACCCAAAAAATAGAAGAATAAGAATGCCTATTCTAATCACTCACCAACTCTCATAAGAGTTATACACAAAGAATTTTTTAAAGGAAAGTTTAAGAGCTCAATTGAATGTTTAAGAAAATGATGAATGAAACAAGTTTTCTTAACCTTTTAATTGAATTCTAAGTTGTGTTTATATAGACAAACACTTGAAAATGTAGTTTTTGGATGTATCAATCATGTCTTCAATGTTTAAAACTGATTTTGAATCAATTCTTAGACTTTTGGCAGCTCAAAGGATGCTCATGGATGGCTCATGAATGAACAATGCTCGTGAGGGGTGAAAATATATCCGTTGCATTCAAAAATTCCTGTTAGAAAGCTATCAATGGTCTACTCATGAGTAGGTCATAAGCAATCAGCTCGTGAGGAGTGCTCATGAGAGGTGCTACCATTTTTTGGCAAAAACATGCTCCAAAGGCTCCATTGAAGGATAGCTCGTGACCACTTTGAAATATGCTCATGAACGGGACTAAAGATGATCGATTCAACTAAAATATTCTTCATAAAAGTTGTATATAATTGTCTTATATTTCAATAAAAATTTGAATTACCTAAATTGGACATTTTTAGCTCAAGATATTACTAAAATACCAAGAATTGTGCAAACTAAAATGCAAGCTGCATATATTGACTTAGATTGAAGATTTGAATACTTAAATGAACTTGGATTTTGGAAAGAAAGTTCAATTTGAAAAGATTAAGATGTCTACTTCAAATGTAAAGAAGCTCATTTTCTCATTTAAGAGCTCTAAATATGTCAAAAGTCTTCTTTAATCTCAGAGGTTTGATCAGCCCGAAAAGTCACTACTCATCAAAAAATGTATATGCTTAGTATATGTTTGGTATATAATTTCCTACACACTTAATTAAAATTATTAGTATAAAATTATTTTTCAAAGTCCAAAATTAGGAGTTTGATCATGCAAAAGGTCAACACTAACACACAACCAACTCTCATAAGAGTTTATACAACCAAAGAATTGTTTAAAAGAATTTTGAGAGCTCAATTGAATGCTTAAGAGATAATGAATGATAAAAAAGTTTCTTAAACTTTCAATTTAATTACAAGGAGTGTTTATATAGAAAAACACTCAAAAATATGGTTGTTGGATGTATCCAACATGTCTCCAATGTCTGTATTTGATTTTGAATCAATCTTGGACTTTATTATGTCAAAATGCTGCTCAAGAGTGAATAGTGTTTATGAGGAGCAAAAATATATCTATTGCATTAAAATATTATCATTTAGGGCTAATATTACTACCCTCATGAGTAGCTCATATGAAAAAGTGCTCATGAATCTGGCTTATGACGAGCATTGCCCCTTTTTTCAACAAGAACACCAAAAAGAGGACAACTCGTGATCGACTCTTAAGATGCTCATGAACGGGACTGAAGACAATCAATTCAGCCTAAATGTTCTTTATAAAAGTTGTAGATAATTGTCTTATATTTCTATAAAACTTTTAATCATTTAAATTGGACATCTTTAGCTCAAGATATTATTGAAATACTAAGAGTTGTGTAAACTAAAATGCAAGTTACATATGCTGACTTTTACTAAAGATTTGTATACCCAAATGAGCTCAAATTTTGACAAAAAAGCTCAATTTAAAAAGATTAAGATGTCTAATTCAAAAGTTAAGAAGATTATTTTCTCATTATAGAGCTCTAAAGATATCAAAAGCCTTCTTGAATCTTAGAGGTTGAATTGGCCCGAAAAATCACTATTTATCCAAAAATGTATATGCTTGGTATATGTTTGGTATATAATTCCCTACACACTTAGTTGAAATTATTAGTATCAAAATTATTTTTCAAAGTCCAAAATTATGAGTTTGATCATGCAAATGTTCAACACATGTTCTATGTATATATATAATAAAACATGAGATATATGCATATGTGATATGAATGGATGGATGCCATGAATTATATGCATATATGATATGTGTATAATTGCCATGAAATGTATATATATGATATATGCAGTGTAAAATGGCTAATGTGCAAAGTGAGACCTCTAAAATTAAGACCCGAAAATCTTCCAAAATAAATTTAGGTCTAGGCTCTCCATTAGAGCAATAACTTGCATGGTTTTAGACTATATGCATCGGCTATGGATACATAAAGGTGTACATAAGCTTTAAGAGATTCATGTTGTGTTATTGTTAAGCATGAGATGTTGTGAGTGTATAGACACACTACATGCTAAGAATGGCAAATAGGCGTACCTGAGGTGTATAGTGTTCAAGTTTATACATTTTACTTATCCAATGGTATGTGTTGGGGTTTTGTGATACAAACGCAGTGGAAAATTAAAATTTTATCACATTCCCAAACCGGATCCATGTAATTTGACTACTTGATTAAATCTAGAGTTTTAAGAATCTCACCAAAATGCAGAAGAGGTAAGATTTTCTAGAAGGATGAGAGGAGGTTCACATCGATGACACTTTACCTCGAGCCTTTTTACTTTGTTTGTTCGGATCAAGACGTCTCTAAAAAGATGCATCCTCTATAGGTATCCACATGAATAGCCCTTCATAAAACGAATTGGAGTGTGTGTGCTAGTAACCTCCTTGATTGTCTCACAAATCAAGAACAAAAGAAAAACTCTGTCTTTGTTTTCTAAGAACAAAGAAAACGAATTTGGAGGCAGGAAAAACAAGTGTATTAAACCCTAGAGAATACAATATATTTATAAACTCCAAATTAGGGTTTCACCTACCAATGACCTTTTGATAATTTCCATTTATTATATTCTAATTTTTGTTTAAAAATAAATCAGAAATAATATCTTACTTATTTATTTAAAATAACATTTATCTTAAATAAATAAACAAATAAATAAATAAATAAAATACTTTAATTACTTATTTCCACAGAGTTTAATTTGGGCTTATTAAACCTATATTTGTTTTGGGCTTGTTCTAAGTGTGTGACCCTGTAGGTTCACATAACATTGGTAGTGGGCCTAAATCTCTATTTAGGCCTACAAGTCATAAGTGGCCTCTAGCAAGACATTATGACTACCCAAGTCATGTGAAGTCAATAATCCGACATAACCTAATTATAGTGAATTTTATCATCCCTTTATCACATGATATCTTAATTGAACATAAGGCATAGAATGTCATCCTTATATAGTTCAATATTCTGACTTGATTCCAAGCAGACTGAAAATGATAACTCTTTATCAATTCATTTCAGCATGGCCATGCATTTTCCTTTAGTCTATCTCATCAAGAGGCCCATAGATATCTTTCTCATATTAATGAGGAATAACTCCCTTCTAAATCACTCACATTCCTCACATAACTAATTTCATATCCAACAACATCCTATATGATCGTCCGGTTAAAGACAATGTTAGAATGTGTCAAAACATAAAATAGCTATGTAGAAATCCATGATGATTTCAAGGTTAAAGGACCGAAATAAAATTACTGTGATGAGAAATACTTATGAAAATATTCTATGCAGTATTCTCATAGTGGGTCAATCCAGTACATGACCTTTCATCATGTACCTATGAGTTGACTTAATATCTCATATTCATGATTAGTAAAACATAACCATCCGTCAACATCATACTAGCCTTAATAATTTAACATTTATATAATTAATAAATGGCTAGGGATAATTAGAATAGAACTCTTATTTTAATATAAGGGTTTTACTATCAAGTCACATACTTGATGGCCTTAGTAAGAATTAACCATTCATATAATTATCATAAAATCAAATGATAATGGAATACCTCTTTATTAATAAAATAAGAAAGTCAATACATAATCAAATGATTGACCTAGTGCATATCACTAACAATATAGACCTAATTAATGCCAAGGACCAAGACTGGCAATATGTACCTGAGGTCCATAACATTAGGAGTTAGATTGATGGAACTTTACATGAGATGTAATGGCAAGAGTTGCCACTTAATGAGAACTTATATTCCAAGAATGGCAATATGTACCTGAGGGATATTAGTAACCTATTAAGAACTCCATCACCCACTAGAAATCCATCTAATAAGGGATTTCCGTTTTTGACTATGGAAGTGTAGAATTCGCTAAGTTAGTGGGAGACCATTACGATTATAGACCAAATCTAATGATAAAATAACAATGTCATGGATCTAACTAATCTTGTTACCTTTGTAAAATTTGATAATATGAGATCAACAAACCCACTATTAGTCATACTTGACCTATATAGGCTCATAGACCCCTAACTTTGTTGATTGGCTAAGGAACCTAAAGTTGTTTTAGCTTCCAAAAGATTCTATATGTATTGAATCAAAGCCCACCTAGTCCTCTTTTAATAAATGCTTCCTAAGAGGTACACTATACTCTATATAATGGTTATATGATAATTTGCAAACATGATGCATAATGTGCCCTTCTATGAATACTGAAAACCATTGGTAACATGAGAAGTACACAAATACGAAAGAAATCCTACTCACCTATAAGAGTTATTTGGTGAACATAGTAGGACCATTAGATATAAGATATTAAAGGGGTTATTTCGTGCTAAGATGAAGGAGGGTGAGGATGTGGGAGTCCATGTGGACTAGAAAGTCTAGACTTTACAATGGGCTTCCATCTCCAAATGGATTTGATCCTTAAATCCCTTTTTGAATCTTTTAGGCAAACCATTGCAAACTTCCATTTGAATGAAAATAGAGTGTACTCTTACAAAGTTTTAAATATGCTTGTGATAGCCCAAAAAGCTATCCAAGGTATTAAAGGGAAAGAGGTTGCTCTTATTGCATCTTCTAGTAAGACTATAAAGAAAGGCAATAAGAAAAAGAAAGGCAAGACAAGTGTTGTTAGACCTATGGGTGGTATAGCCAAAGATAAGGCAAGGCTATTGTGAGGGAAGAGCTAGACAAGGGAAAATTTTTCTATTGTCAAGGCAAAGGATATTGGAAGATGAATTGTCCTAAGTTCCTTGAGTCTCTCAAGCTAAAAGGAAAGGGCAAGTAATGAGAAAGTGAGACTTTCTCTAATCTATTTGCTTCCAAATGTTCTAAGAGCTAATATCATGCATAGGTATTGGATATCAGTGCTAGTTCTCATATTTATTTATCCTTAAAGGATCTAGCAAATGAGAGAAGGTTAAGGTTTAGAGAAGTAACCATAGAGCTTGGTAATGAAGCAAGTGTTGCGGCTAAGGCTATAGGATCTACTTCAATTAATATTTATGATCATATTTTATTGTTGGATAATGTATTATATGTACCTAATGCCTATACAAATATAGTCTCTATCTCTAGTTTGACTAAAAAGGGCTATGAGTTTCCTTTTAATAAAGACTTATGTAATATTTACTTTGGAAGTAAAATAATAGGCATGGGTTATTTAATACATGATTTATATTATGTTGATAATATTTTCAATGACAATGAGCCTCAAGTTAATATAAGAAATGCAAGTACAATGCTAAATGAAAATGCCTCTAATTCAAAATATCTATGGCACTTGAGATTATGTCATATTGCAGAAGATAGGATTAAAAAGTTAGAAAGGATAGGAATCTTAAGTTATCTTGAATCTGCATCCAATCTGACTTATGAGGCTTGTCTTCAAGGTAAAATGACTACATCACCATTTGTTGGAAAAATGGTAAGAGTTAATGACATATTGGAAATCATACATAATGATGTATGTGTACCATTTTTTGAAATGGCTAGAAGTGGTTTCTATAATAAATATATGTACAGGCAAATACACACAGATGTAATAAAATCATTTTATATAAATACTGAAAATAATATCCGTTTATGAAGGATCAAATAGAACCCTAAATGATCGCAACCTCAAATAGTGTTAGACAACACTCTAGTCATATAGGCTCACTTATTCCAAATAAGTTCACTTGTTCCATTTGGACAGTAGACTGGCCCCAAGACACTAAGTTAACCCAGCTCCAGCAATTTGACTGTCAGTGTGATTGGCCCCGAGACACTTGGTCAACCGAGCTCCAGCAATCACACTCTATAATCACATCTCACATCAATTCAATCAATCCAATCAATATCCACAATAGGTTAGTAATTTAACCTAAATTCTATCGTCATACCGGTACGTACTCGGTCATAGTGTTGCCCACTAGGTAGCACGTTCTATTGATATCCTTCATTTATATATAAAACATACATTCATAAAATAAATGATGCATGACATTAATTTAAATAGCAATATAAACCATATATATACTAGAAATATAATAAAAATAAACCAAGTATATTTTGAGTATGTATATATTAAACAAATTCAATTCAATTAATAAATAAACCAAAAATAAACCTTATATATACTTAAAAACATTTTAGGTATAAATCAAGAATAATACATGCATTTAATTTAAAATATACCAAAAATATACTAAAATATACCTAAGCAATTATTAAACCATTTATGCATATTTCATAAAATTTAAACATGCATTTCTAAAATATGCATCCTAAAACACGTATATATAAAATAATAACTCACAGTTATGCGCTCCATGAGACGGATCTAACGGGCCTGGTCCACTAGGCCTCGGTCTCGGCACAACAAAACAAACAAACAACAGCACAAATCAGAATAAATCTAATAAAATTCTAAAGACTCGATCTGAAACACTGGATACAAAATAGGAATAGGGATTCAACCGGATGTCACGTTTTATGAGAATTCTACCAAAAATTCAATAGAACCTCCCCTGTAAAACGGACATCTCTCTACTCATAAAGTAGAGTCGGTCCTGCAAGAAAACACACTTTGAGAATACACAGCCACACAACCCCTCGGTTGAACTCCCAACTACAATTCCATCAACCGAGGTTCACAATTTTCAAGATATACACAGAACACATAAAAATCCAATAATACCGAAAATACCCTTTATAAATCAAAATATAGCAAATTAGATATTTAAAACACTAAAAATAATTATTTTACCGATAATTACAATAAAACCCTAATTTTAATAAAATATTATTAAAAATCCATAATTCTCAATAAATTCACAAATATTAACCGAAATTCATTTTATAATTCTAAATTACATAACTTAGCCCTAAAACACATTAAAAATCAATAAAAACTCATTTATTTATAAAAATAGTATGTTATATATAATTTGAAAATAATTTTCAAAAAAATAGTTTTAATTAGTTAAAAATACTAAATAATTTTTAAAAATCATTTTTATACCTCAAATAGCTATTAAAATCAATTTAATTTAATTTTTAACCAATTTATTGCCAAATTATCAAAATACCCCTACTTATATATAATTTCACATAATTCACTATAATTATACAAAAATTCACTAAAAATAATATAATTACTAAAAAATTAATTTCTCAACATATAATTCAATAAAATCAATAATTATACTCAATTAACCAATTAATTTTAACAAAATACTTAATTAACCTAGTTGTCTAAAAATCACCTAAACTAAATAAATTCATAATAATTATAAGAAAATCAAAAAAATTACAAATAAATTTCTAAAATTCATTTTAACACCTATAAACACCATAAATCAAAATTTCATAATTTATTTAATTAATTTACGAAAATTAGAAAATATTAATAAAATAATAAAAAATTCACAAAAATCAAAATAATTCCCAAAAATTCCACAAAAATTACAGGATGTAGATTGAGCTACTAGGATCAATCTTTGTGAAGGAACTAATCTTGAATCATTAGAATCAAAGTTTAAAAAAATGAAGAACTCATAAAGGCCAAAAATGAAAATTGAGAACCATGAAAAATCTAGACCAAATCACACGAAAATAAGCTTGGAAATGAACTCACCGGAGCTTAAGGAGAAGATAGAGACCGATGGTGTTCAAGATGGTGGCCGGAAAAGGCTTGATCGGCGTTGGCTTGAGTTTCGGTTTCTTAGAAGAAAATCGGCCAAAACTCGCCAGAAATGGAGGAAGAAGGCGGCGGAGGAAGCTTGGGAGGGTGGTGGACGTCTGGACGGCACACCGACGATGAGGGTTGAGCTTGAAAATGGTGGGAATGGTGGTGGGGCGTCAGGTTGTGAGGGAGAGGATGAGTGGCAGTGATTGTAAATTTGATAAACTTTATTTTTTTGTATATATATATATATATATATATATATATATATATATATAACTTTAACTTTAAATATTATAACATATTACTATTATATTCAAAATAATCTACACCACATGTTAAAATATCTAACCAATATTCATATACATATACCTATATATATATATATATAATACATATTAATTTAATAAAAATGTATAATATATACTTAATTAAAATAAACCCTAATTATTAAATATGTATATCTACATGCATGTATATGTATATATTTTAATACGATAATTAAAATCATGCATGGACTCATGCAAATGCATAAAACCAACTAACATAATTAATAATTATTTATTTAGGATTTAATTTTTCCAAAAATAAAATTCTCAGGAAAATTTTACGTAAGAAATCTAAAATAATTAAAAATAACTTTAATAAATAACAAACTAATTAAATAATCAAATATATTTATCAAAATTATTAACACTGCATATCTCGATGCAGTTTAAAATTATTTAAAATCTCAGGATATTACACATAGTCAACCCTAACTTTGATAGAATCTTCAATATACACACATTAATGGTAGAACCATTATCTACCATAACACAGCATGTCATCTTTCCATTTACTTTAGCCTTAATGAAAAGGGCTTTATGATGATCCCTCCCTTCCAAGGGTAAATCGTTATCAGAAAATATGATGGTGCCTTGGGAGGTTTCTGTTAATCAATTAACCATTTGCTTAGGAGTACAACTTATGGAGATCTTTTTTTGGTCTGAAGCCATAACTAGTGCTTCCCGATGGTCCCTGGAATGTATTAGTAACTCTTAAACACTAGTGATGGTTCCCTGATCTTTCATCATTTCCTTCCTTTTTCTTATCTTTTCTATCTTTTCCAATTCAAGCTCAGTAGTCTTAACTTCTTGTCTTTTCTCTTAGACCTTTTTCACATACTGGTCTAACCTATTTTCCTTATCATCCCATAAATTAATTTGCCCTTCATCTTCATCATTAAAGCTTCAAATATCTAATACATGCACAGTAAGCTCTACAAATTATTTATTTTAGTTTGGGTCTTTTGGTTTAAGTTCAAGCTTTAGATGGTTAAAGGTGATATCAACAAAAGAGTTTAAGACTTTCTTTTCTGTTAGACAAGTGTTAATCATTAAAATTGGTGGGTTAGATGGTGGTACATTTCAGTAATTGGGTAGAGGTTATTTTAGGTGTTTGAATTTCTTACCTCAGGGTTAGTGAGTTTACCTGTATCAATTAAGTCTTGCATGTCATGTCCCAATCAGGCACAACTATCAATGTCATGCCCAATGTTTTGGGTTGGCACCGGGCAAAGGTTGATGTGAAGGTAAGGGTCGTAATACGTTTTTCTTGATTAACTTCTAGAGACTTTGGATAGAGGCCGCCCTAAATTAGAGAATCTTCAGGGTTGTCGAATGGCATTAATCTCCAAACTGTTGCTTGGTTGCCTTATGGTATTGATCTATACATTATTGCTCGAGCCGACCCCATCTTTGCCCCCAAATCTTCCTTTAAAGAATATTTTTCCCTGAGTTAAATTTGACTCCTTCTAAACCCTAAATTTGTATAACTCTTCAAATTTTTGGATTCCTAAATTCCTCAGTTTCTTAGACAGTGTCGAAACACACCCTTTTATTGCCAGCATCAGTTAGTCTGACTTGGTAAGCCTATATTTCATTTGAGATAGCTTTCCTCTCCAACGAGTCAGATAATCAGTAAAAGACTTGTTAAACCTTTACTTGGCATTCTGAAAATCCCTCAAAGATACCTCTAAGTGAACATTGAGACCATACTACTTCACAAATGCAACACACAGTTGTTTCTAATTGAACTTGACATGTGGTTCTAAAGTATAGTACCAACGAATTGGTCCACCCTCTAATGATTTAGGGAATTGTTTAACTACTTGAGCTTTAGTCAATTCAGTGGCTTTCATGTAAGTCACATGTTGCTTTAGATGTAAGTAAGGGTCCTCAATTCCAAAATACTTTTTCATGTTAAGGAATTTGAATTTCCAAGGTAACGGATCATCCTCCTTATCTAGATTCAAATTAGAATAATCTAGTGGAGCATCTATGCCCTTCTCCTTCATCATTATATGCATTTAAATCATGGCGTTAGTTATATTCTTGGCCCACTTAGACTGTTCCACATTCTTAACTTGGCTCACATTCCTTTAGTTTGGTGGATCAACTAAGACTATCACATCGTCCCCTTCCCTTTCTTTCATCAAGATTTCATTATCAAGATCAATTGGATTGTTTGGCTATGCCAGCTAATTTTCTCTAATTATCTTAGTTATTTCTCCATCATCTGTTTCATTATAGATCAGGTTTTAGTGAATATTTCCCCTTTCAACTGTGCTTTAAAAACCTTAGAATCGAAGCTACTTACCATTCTCATTTCTAAATTTATGACTAGGTGCCTTAAACTAGATCAGACCCACCTGGATGAGCTCAAAGGATCTATATTATTGTAAGACCACATATTAGAATTATGCATGATATGCAAGTTTGTTCATTATTTTAGGAAAGCAAGAAAATAAACAAACTTACTTAATATATATAACACAGAGGTAAAATAAAAAGCTTAAAAAATGATAACCTCCACCCTTATTTCTCCCGCACACCTATTCAATGGCGAGTTCCTTGTCCTAGGATTTTTTATCTAGGTTTTAATTATTAGCAGAGGATAACAAAATCGACGTATATAAGATAACTCTCAAAATGGAGCAAATAAGTAATGGATTCTTTGAATAAAACCAAAGTTCATCCTTAACAGGTCATAGATGGCATTAAGGCCTTATATTGTCAAAGCCTATATCAATGGGCTATAATAGGCATGAGAGGCCCATTTATAGCAACATCCATTTAAAATGGGCTAAAATTTAACATTAGAAGGTCCATCTTGACACGGTCCATTTATAGTGGGCTTGAGTTTTATTTTAAGAATCCATTAAAGAGTATAAAACACATGCGTTTGGGAGAATTCCTAAAGAAAATTTCTAGGTTAGTATATCATTGGGTAATAAGCTTCAACTCCCACAATGATATACTTCCATATATGTCTCCCCACTTAAGGATCCATAAGATGTGGATAAGTATGTGTCGTTAGTGATAATAATCAAATATTCCACCACCAGGTTTGAGTGAAACATAGTTAGCAACATACCGATTATGGTTAGGTTATTTAGGGATCGAGTGCTCATTGTGTGAAAAAGTGTAGTGAATGCAAAAGATGCAAAAGAAATAAGAAAATAATTCAAAATGATAAAACACAAAACACTGGAATCAATTTCTTTATCCCTAGTGGAGTCGCCACTTTAGGCAATAGGGTTTAGTGCATGCCTAAGTATTTGGTGACCACAATACTGTGTGGGCTTGAGGCCCACTAGAAAATACAAAATAGGTCATAAAGCCTACTCGAAAATGGAGTCATGAAGCTACTCGAATAAAATTCGGGACACACTATGCAACAATTGGATCCCACGGAGGTTCCTAGAAGCCGTCATCAGAGATCGGGTTCGAAAACTAGATATAGTTTTTTAGAATGCCCACCCAACCTTGTAGTTAGCCTTCGTTTGTGTTTTGTGTTTTATTACCTTTAATTATTTAATTATTTCTCTATTACCATGCAAATTACAATTTCCTTCGAACAATTATCGCATTTTATAGTTAGATCCAAGTTTGCACATTAATTTCTTTTATGTATTTGGTTTCAATATCCACTATGAATAAAGCAAATAATAATAATTTACAACCATACATTCAAATTAAATAGGGAAAGAGATTATGGATTACAAATCTTTACTCAGATGATAGTATAATAAACGAAAAATAAACCAATAATAAATTGAAAGTAAACTACTTGAAATGAATAAAACCTCTCAAGAACTAATTAATTGGATAAATACTTAATGATTAGAAATCACCGATAAAACCCCTACAATAGAAAAATGTTAGCCCACAAAGACTCATAAAGATTTTACATAAAAACCCACAAGATTATCTCATGAATCAATTTAGGAAAATAAGAGAAACGAAACCATAAAATGGTAAGTAGTAAACTTTAATTGAACAACATAGTGGGATGATCATACAAAATAAACTTGAGTATGCTAAAGACCTATACATGCACAAAAGCCCTACACAATTTACAAAAAACAAGACAAGGTCATGCAAAACCCTGTCAGAGTGGCAATCGCTATTGTGAAAAGGAGATCACCTCATGATAATGAGGTGACATGGTTTGTAGAGGCTATGCTAAATAGTAAACACATGAAGACTTGTCAAAGTAGTGGTCGCCTTTGTGAGACGGTCGCCTCTTGGAGAGGCAATCGCCTGACCAACAGGCTTAGGCGACTCTTAAACTGGCAAACTTCCACTTCAAGCAAGAATCTACAATTGCACATAAGCTAGATGCACAACTACACCTAAAACTCAGTTAATCATGTTGAAGGTAATGCATATTGCAAATGATAAACACAAAAGAATAAATACACAAACTAGTAAACAAACAAACTAGAGATTATATAAGCAAGTAAAAAAGGATCATGCAAATCTATGAATTAAGATTAAGAAGGATCAAGAAAATTACTGAAGAATGAGCTTTCCAAATATGGTTAGCCCCCAGAAATGAATAGGGATGTTAATCTTCCCTTAAATGCAAACTTTTTACTCTCTTTCTTGAAGAAAATCCCTCCTTTAAACCTCACTCCCCTCCCTTCTCTCTAAAAGATGTTTTTTTTAAAGCTCTCTTCTTTTTTTGCTAATGGCTAAACCCCCCCCCCCCCTTCTTTCTATCCTTTTTATTCCCTCCCTAGCCCATACTCCTACTACTCTCTTTCATCATTGTCTTTCTTAGCCTTTTCCCTTTCTCAAAATTTTCGTTTTTTTTTTCATCCTAAAGGTTGAGTTGCAAATAAGATGGGCCCACTAAATTGACTGTCATGATCACCTCTGCATTTAATACAAAGGTAAGTGGCTGCTATAGAAGCGGTGCCTCTACGATGAGGCATTCACCTCTTCAGATGATACTGTAGAGGCAATCACCTCTTCAGCTATTGCTGTATAAATAATTGCCTCTTCACAAAGGTGTCACCTCTCTAGCTTGCCTTGCCTTAGGCTAGTGGGCCGGGGCGGCTTGGGCTTATTTTGTAAGGGTTTTTGGGCTCAGATTTGTGGGTTTCCATTCCTTGGGTTCATTTTCGAAAAAATTTTGAGTTTCTTTCCTGTATTTAAGTTTTACATTTCTCGTCATCCAGCTCTATGACTCGCCGACCAAATTGAGTATCCACAATTCACCCCCTATTACAGGGCGATCAAACCGAATGTCTCCAATACTATGTTTATGATATGTAATTTTTATTACATTTAATAATTTAAATAATATTTACTTAATGTTGAATTAGTGTTATACAGTTTATTTACTTAATACTAGTATTAATCTAACATCAAAAAATTCATAACTATATAATTTTACGGTGTAATGATTTAATTTTTTTATTACACTTAATAATCTATCTATTTATATATATATAAAGCTGGAACATAAATTGCACTGTTTTCCCTTCCCTCCAATTTCATCAATATTTTTAATTTGGCACCAGTGAATAATGTAAGCAATAATTATATTTTCACCCTTCTGCATGCCCTTAGCTTTAAAAGAAAACGACGTCGCTTTGTTCCTACAGCCCCTTCGCATCTGTTCTTTAAATAGTGCTATTCCATCTTTCTCCTTGGTGCATTTGGGTTGCCGTTTGTTTCATTTTGGACAAATATGTAAAATCAGTTTTTTTTTGTTATCCCCAACTCACCCTTTTAGCAACAAGCCCAGCTTCAAAACAACTGCATGTGGTAGCTGGTGTCAATGCAAATATTTCTATATATTGCCCAATTTTTATATTTGAAATTTGAAAGTGACAATTTGTGCTTTACATTTATAGTTCCAAATTCCAATGAAATTATTTTTTTAAATAGTAATAAAAAAATTTCTGTATTTAAATTACAATTATAAATACATATTATTTTAAAATTTTCTATTTATTCATACGAAATTTTTGACAAAAATATAATTAACAGATAACTTTTAAATAATTTTTTTAATTTTTAATTATAATTTGTAATATTTATATATTTATTGTATGATGATAATTATGAAAAATTTTGAAAATTATAAATATTATGATATAAGTGTAAAGTAATATCACTTATAATTTTTTATTTTTTAATTTTAAAAAAATCTAGATAAAAAATATTTACATAATTACTTTGCTATGTCCTTTGAGTCCTTATATTTATGAAAGTTAAATAATATAAATTTATTTTCAATAAAATTTATTCCTCAAATGTATATATTAAAATAGTTAAATTTTAGTCCATAAATCAATATATTTTTAATTATATTTAAAAGTGAAAAACGAGAAATTTAATTTAAAATTTAATAATTTCTGTGTAAAATTTTAACTACTGGGCATGAGTTATATTTTAATCAGATTTTTAAAGTATAAAATAATTTTTAAATGAAATGATGCAAATATTTCTTTTAAAATTTAAAAGACTAAAAATTTATATAACTTCTTTTTTTTAGTGGTGGGGTGGGAAGTCCGTGGGGTTTGAACCCTAGGGAGTGACAGTCTAAGGTGACTGCCTCACCATTCATGTCAAGAGTCTGGGTAAAAATTTACATGAATAAAAAAAGAGAGATAGAGAAAAAAATTAAAAAATTACTTGATGAAAAAGTTTTATAATTTATTTAAAATATATTTTAGAATTTAAATATGTTTATATTGGTCAATAAATGAATTTACAAATAAATTATTATTAATTGTTTTAAAGATTAAAATATATAATTTCATTTTGTGTTATGTTAGATTATATTTACTAGGAGTTGTGTGGATAATTTTTTTTGTTTTTTGTTTTATTTTTATAATCTTTATTTTGAAAAAAAATGTAAATATAATAATTGATAGGTAAATTATAAAAAAAAATTTCTAAAATTTAATTTTATATGTATCTCGTAGTGAAATGCGAATGATTTTTTTGATTTAAATTATATTTACATAAAATTTTGTATGAATTTACGGAACTTTAGAAAGTTTAAACTCTAATTATTTATTAAAATATTTTTAAAATTTGACTACCTTTACTTTAACAAATAAGATCCAAATCATTCATTACACCACCACTGCATGAGTGGTTGAAATCTTTATATGGACCAAAATAAATCTTACTTAACACTTTTTTTTTAAATGATTGAAAATTAAAAAATTATTCAAAAGTTATCTGTTAATTATATTTTTGTCAAAAATTTCATATGAATAAAAATCCACTAAAATAAATTTGTTATAAAATTTTAAAATAATATGTATTTATAATTGTAATTTAAATACAGAAATTTTTTATTATAATTTTAAAAAAATAATTTCATTGGAATTTATAACTATAAATGTAAAGAAAAAATTGTCAATTTCAAATATAAAAAATTGGGCAATATATAGAATTATTTGCAGTGCCACCAACTACCACACGTAGTTGTTTTGAAGCTGAGCTTGTTGCTAAAAGGGTGAGTTGGGGATAACAAAAAAAAAACGGATTCCATGTTTGTTCACGTTCATGCAGAAAAGGCTGAGAAATAACTGGCAGAAGCAGCTGGAAGTGGATCCCAGTTGGTTTTGTTTCCAGAAGCATTTATTGGTGGTTGTCCTGGTGGATCAATTTTTAGCTCAACCATTGATGGAGAGAATTTCTGTAAGTATCATGCTGCAAAATGTAACAAAATGGATTATTTGTTATAATTAAAATTATTATATATATTATAAAATTATCATAATATATTAATTGTGACAATTAAAATTGTCACGAAATTATCATGTAATACCCTGTTACTTATTATAAAATGTGTTAATAAAAAATTGTTGCTAATAATATTTTTTTATGACAATAAATTGAATGTCATAAAAAATATTTAATGTGACAACATTTTGTAACAATTAAAATTATAATTGTCACATAAAAATTATATTATCATAAATATATTACTATTTTTCATGACAATATAATTTATTGTTCCAAAAAGTACAAATAGTGACATTATTAATTGTCACATTAATTATACTAACTAATCAATTTAATATTAGTGACAATTTCCCTATGTCACTAATATAATTTTTGTCACTTACAGATAATATAGTGACAAGATTATGTTATCACTAATTTATTGTTTGTGACATTAATAAAATTGTCATAAATTAATTGACACAAAAAAATTATCAGCGACAATGAAAAATTGAAACAAATTATAATCAATGACAAAAAAAAATGTCACAACAAAATTAATTCGTGACATAAGACAATGACGCATACTATTAAATTAATGACAATAAAAAGTGATACGAAAATATATATTTATTGATAATAAAAATGACACCAAAAATATAATTAGTGTGAAAGAAACTATATTCAGTGACAAAAAGAAATGACAAAAATTTTATAGTTAGTGACAAGAAATAATGACACGAAATATAATCAGTGACAAAAAAAATTGACATAAAAACTATAATCAGTGACAAGAAAAAGTAACGAATAAAAATTGATTAGTGACAAAAAATTTATTAACTAGTGACAATAAAAACATTGTCACTAAAATATAATTAATATCATTATATTTATTTCATGACATATAATTTATTGTCACAAATTAATTAATGACAATATCTTTTTAATTTTATTTTTTCGTCACCAATTACATAATTTCTAACAATATAATAAATAAAATTATTTTTTCTAAATATATATATATATATATATATATATATATATATATATATATATATATATATATATATATGTATTGTTGCATAAAAAATGATTGATACCTCATATCAGTATTTTATTATAATAAGGGTTATATTTCTATAAAAAAGGAAGATTACTTGAATAAGAAGATTACTTTACAAATGAAGTCTCCTTCTCTCCTAAATAAGACAATTCTACAAGACTAAGAAATCATATTTATAAAAGGTTTGAGCAATACTTTTTCTTATAAATACATCTCATGATATCTCATTTCATTTATTCTATTCTCACATTCTCATTCTCATCTCCCCATTCTCATCATACAACATCACCAAGATATCATTTCATCACTCCATCATCATATTATCCAAGAAATCACTCTTTCTTTTCTATTATATTATGTTTATTTGCTTTATTATATGTTTCGTCATACCATTACCAACTTAAGATTTGAAGTGTTTATGGGGGAAAACCCCGCCTCTTTACCCGTTCTCCTTGTCAATACAGGTTCCATAAGCAAAAATATTAATTCAGAGTTATCAAGTGGCACCGTCTATGGGAATCGGACCCACGATCACATGGTTAAAAGCCATGTTACATCAACAACACAAATTATGGAGAGACCTTCAAATACTCAACAACAACTAGACAATTTCAACGAACATAAATATTCGTTACTTCAAGAGGAGGAACAAGAGCACTACAACCAAGATAAGTTTATTTCCTAATTATTTATTTTCATATCCATTTTTTTAAATTATTATCACTTGGATTGATAATTAATTGAGATGGATCGAGCGATATCGAGATTTTTGTTCTTTTATTATTTATTGTTACAATAAAACAATACAAGTGTAGATGTTACCATGAGCACCTCAACGTCAATACTCATGAATATCAATAAAAAAAATCATTATGGCCTTTAGGAACTTGATATAGCTGATGATCTCGAAGCAGTATATTCGGACGGTATATTTTTATAAAGCTAGATATACATAAAATGCTAATAAATTGGACACGCACAAACTTGGGTAATACATAGCACCAAATTAAAGCTAATTAAAAACTCAAACATTCAACATTACATAAAGCAAAAGTCATGGCAGCATCTTCAAGGACAAGGTCAATCAAGCAATAATTGAAGCAAACAACGAACATAAATATTCGTTAAACTTAAAGGTGGGACAAAAAATAAGGAAAATATATTTATTGAAGACACTACTATAAACACTAATTGGTCCAAGCAGTCAGACATTCTGATAACCTCACTCAATATCAACATGCAGAAATTGTCAAAAAAGGCATTAAAATAATATAACAGTTATTGCCCCGTGCATATCAATGTCAACTGTCACTCCACGCTGAGCATTTAAAGCTCTAACATCAATGTCCATTAACTGAAAACTGACACCCTCAGGTCGCTTCTATAGTATTGAGGTTCTAAGCCTATAAGCCTCGCATCTTTGCATCGAGCATTTAAGCCTCGAGCATCTAAGACTAGTATCTGGAAACTAGCACCCTCAGGTCGCTTCTATAGTACTGAGGTTCAACACTCAGGTTGCGCTTTTAATGCACCGAGCATCAAAACTCCAGTGACAACTGGTTCTGTCATATTGTCTCTATACTAGCAGGTTAATCTCTCATATATCCTTTTTTATTACAAGTTTTATACGTCTAAGTCTAGTTGGCACTTCCAAAATATTCTTATATGATGATTTCAAGACTTGATACCAAGCTTCATCTTTTCCTATGACTGAGGCTGGTCACCTCAACTCACCCTTCCATATCAAACGCAATGATTCAAACATTCTCTCTTTAAATAAAAGAATGACATTTCCATCACCTTACAGACCTGGATATATCGGACATAAATATTTGAACAGACTTTCAGGGGGGACTCTTGATATCCCTTATCAGTATCCTATTCTAATAAGGGTTATATTTCCTCAAAAAATGAGGATTACTTGAATAAGAAGATTACTCTGCAAAGGAAGTCTCATTCTCTCATAAATAAGGCAATCCTATAAGACTAAGGAATTATATTCCTAATAGGTTTGAGCAATACCTACTCCTATAAATGCATCTTATGACATCTCATTTCATTCATTTTATTCTCACATTCTCATCATTCAACATCACCAAGACATCATTCCATCACTCCATCATCACACCATCCAAGCAATCACTTTTTATTCTCTATTCTATTATGCCTATTTGCTTTATTATATATTTTTTTATACCAATACTGACTTAAGCTTTGAAGTGTTTATGGGGAAAACCCTGCCCCTTTACCCATTTTCCTCATCAATACAAGTTCTGCTAGTAAAAATATCAATTCGGAGTGATCAATTATTATAAAATTAAAAAACAAACTAATTTATTCATTTTAAAAAAAATAACAACAATTGTTATACATTTAAGAGTTACATACATGCTTAACTATATACAAAACACATCTTCAGGTAAGCTAACTTTTATGTTGATGCTCTTGCTTCAACGACTTTAAATATTTCTATTGGCACCCATGTGATCTTTCACCCTCCCACTAATGTAATTCAGCTTTTGCAGCATGATAAGGCATTGCTTATAGCATAAATGTTTTGTTATAATCTTTGGCAGTTGCCACTTTTCCTTTTAAAAAAAATTAAAAGAGATGTGTAAATTAAAATACAGAAGGAAATAATGAAGGATTTACTATTTGCACATTTTCATCAGGTGTATTTTACCATAAATAATTCATGAGCCATATTATTAACATAGAACTAAGTTTATATCAAATCTCATATATAACAGAGAAGAGAGTTAAGACTTTCGAGGTAACAGAGATGAAAAACTTACTTGAATAAAGGACTATTAGAAGGCCACTCAAGTAGATATTTATGGAGGGGATAATAGTGAGACAAAGATAATCTCTCCAATTGTGAACTTTCTCCTTATTCACATTAAAACTTGTTGAAAGTCTCATTGTCTTTAACAGTCATCCACAGGAAGCTTAAAGAATTCACTTGGCACTAATTGCATGTTCATTGCTACCTCAACTGGCACTATATGATTAATTACATGCGTGCCCAACCCAGCTAAACCCAACATATAAATCATTTCCTTGATAGTAATTGAACAAGTACTTTCTTCTATACGATTTAATCAATTTGTTACATGGAAAAACCTATAATTAGTGCACGCTTAACGGATTTATTGAATAATTTAGCCACTGCCCTCACAACCCAAAGAGATAACCAAAACGTCTTTGCACATTTAAACTTTTGAAAGTTGGGGACGTTTTGATTTTGGCCTTCCGTAACTTTCGGTGACCTGTTGAGGCCTTCTGCAAAAGAAAAAGTGAGTGTAAAGAGAGAGAAGAGAATGAGAGGATGGAAAATGAGTTGAAAAATTATGCAAATGTCACGACCCAAACCGGGGAGTCATGACTAGCGCTAGGGAACGAGAATTCTTTCGAATCCAGAACTCGTCACAAGCCTTAGTAATAAAAGCATACAATAAATAAATAAAAATATGCCAGAATTAAAACTTAAGTCGATATATAAAATAAATTCTTAATGTCATATCATAAAATAAAATATTTCATACAATATTCAAAGAAAGTTCTCTAACATTAAAACCACATTCTACAGATACAAACACTACTACTGCAGTTTTCTAGAATACAATAAAAGTCAGATAAATAATTTACACAATCTAGCTGAGGCTGAAGAAGTCTAGCGTAGGGGTTTACTACTAAGATTTAAAGACGAAGAATCTCCTGAAAAAAAAATTCAACTAAGGGGAGTCAAACCTCACTAAGTGAATTATTATATTATATATACATGCACCTCCTAATGTCATATGCAATCAAGCATCAATATATATAATAAATATATACAGGCATTTCAAACAGATGCTGAAATCACTTTTGTATATAATAAATACTAAAAAATGTTTATTTGAATGAAGGATCAAATAGAACCCTAATTATTCGCAACCTCAAACAAATATCTCATTAGCCATACAGGCTCACTTAATTCTAAATAAATTCTCTTATTCCATTTTGGATAGTAGATTAGCCTTGAGACACTAAGTCAACTGAGCTCCAATAGTCTTACTGTCGGTGTGATTGGCCCTGAGACACTAGGTCAATCGAGCTCTAGCAACCACACTACTCAATCACATCAATCTCAAATAATCAATCAAATAAAAGTTACCTCAAATGATTTTATAACTCAACCCTAAAATTTATCACACCGGTACATACATGGTCCTAGTGCTGCCCACTAGGTAGCATGTTTTATTAATATCCTTCATATAAACTTAAAAATTATTAAATTAATAAAAATGTAATAACATCCATTCATAGCAAAATATACCCATCATATACAAATAATATACCAATTGTACACTGGAGATATGCTAAAAATATTCCAAATATATAAGCCACATATATATCAAAATAAACCATAAATATACTAAAAATATATTGATTGCATGTTAGGAATATATCAATTATTTACACGTCACATGTATGTTAAAATATACCAAAAATATATAAAAATATACCAAAAATATATTTTACACTTAAAGAAATATTCATATTCAATTTCATTATAAAATTCATGGATGATAATTTTTATGCATTCTATATGCAATGCATATATAACATAATAACTCACAAGTTTGTGCTCCTGAAGATTGACTCGATGGGCTTGGTCTGATAGGCTTCGGTCTCGACACTAGAAAATAAATAATAATAATAAATCAGAATAAATTTCTAACTTATACTTCTAAAAGAGACTCGATCTAGGAATACAAAATTCAGACAAACATAGAAATTCAGCATAGACCCGATGTCACGTTTTACGAGAATTCTACTGAAAATTCAGCAGAACCTCCTCTGTAAAACAAACATGTCTCTACTAAAAAGTAGAGCCGATCCTGCAAGAAAAATACACTTCTAACACAGAAGGCTCAACACCTCAGGTTGGAACCCTGAATTATGCAATTTCTCAACCGAGATTCACAATTCACCAAAAATATAAATAAAATAATAAATATCCTAAAAATAATTAAATTCCTCAAAATACCAAAATATAATATATTTAAACAATAAAACACCAAATACAATTATTTTCACAATAATTAAATAAAAATCTCAAATAATAATATAATATTAATAAAAATTCAATTTTTCATAATTCAATATAAAATAGTAAAAATTCACTTTTATATATTCAAATAGCTTAAATAGCCTAAATATGTATTAAAAGTAATTAAAAATCCATTTAATCACCAAAATAGTAAATAATATATTATTTGAATATAATTTTCAAAAATTAGTATTAATTAGTTAAAAATAGTAAATAATTTATAAAAATCATTTTAATACCCTATATAATTCTAAAATCATTTAAAGCACATTATTTAACTATAATTTTCACAAAATTACACAATTAACTAATAAATACAAAATTTACATAATATAATTAATATTCTCAAAAATTATATAAATTCACCAAAAATAATTTTAATAATTCTAAAATTATTAACTCAAATTACCAACACTAATTTAACCAAATTCTCATTAAAACTAATTAATTAACATAATTATCAAAAATTCAATATTTAATATTAAAATAATAAAAAATTGCCCAAAATTCAAATTAACTCAAAAAAATACACAAAAAAATATATTTATGAGAAGCTTAAGCTACCATAATCAACATTTCTTAAGCAAGTTTGCATAAGTCAAACAATATCAAGTTCAAAAAAAGTAAAAACCCTAAAACACATAAACTAAAAATTAAAGATATCTAAAAATCTAGAAAAATTGAGCTAAAAAGAAGCTTGGAAATGGACTCACTAGTGGAAAACTGTTCAAAAGAGTCTGGTTTGAAGCCCTGAGGTGGTCGGAATCTCACTGATGTGTTGGAGCTTCAACTTTCGATCACTTCCTGTTCTCGACGGTTCCCGGCAGTTGGCGACGTCTAGAAGAAGCCGGAGGTGGTAGTTGGGGCGGCTCTGGTGTGGTAGAAGGTGACAGACCAAGAAGAAGAAGAAGAAGAAGAAAGACAGGAGAGAAAATAGAGACCCGATTGACTGCTTTTGACTTTTTATTTCTTTATTTATGAAATTACCAAATTGCCCTTCAACTACTATTACTACTACTACTACTACTACTACTACTACTACTACTAATAATAATAATAATAATAATAATAATAATAATAATAATAATAATAATATTAGCTTTAATATTATCAAATAATCCCATGTAAAATAAATTATTTTACGTAAACAAATCTCTTAGAATAAAATATATAAATAATATTAGCAATTAACAATAATAATATACAAATAAAATTTAAAATTATTAACACTGCATATTCCAAAATAATATTATTTTATTTAAAATACTAGGTCATTATAGTAAAAGAGATGAGGTGGAGAAGCTTTAACACATAATTAATAGTAGGACTTCCAAGCATAACCTTTTGCATGCCCCATGAACCAAGAACACCTGATTGAAAGTTGACTCCAAATCACCACTAGGAGTAAGCTTCATTTCAATACAATGAATGTTCCTAAATTTTTTGACAAGCTTAGCACACTTAGTTCCGTATGAGTGGACCCTTACGAGAAATGCATCGATAAGCATCGATTAAGATTTTATTTTTGGAATTTAAGTTGGGTTTGATTGTAGCATTTATGAAAATTGGCCACCAAACTTAGTTCATTAAAGGTGTATAAATTTCTTTTGAGATTAGGTTTTGATGTGGTAAACTATGAGTGAAACACTTATAAATAATAGAGAAGATAAATAATGAATTGTACAAGAAGGTAAATTATTTTTTGAGATTTATCTTTTTTAAATAACCAAAAAAGCACTAAATTTAACTTAAAAATAAAAATAGTGATATTCTGTTGTTTTTTTTTAAGAAGAGTGATATTTTGTTTTTGATAAATCAAATTGTTATATTTGATTGAAGTGTAGGATTTGGTATGATTCTTATTGGTTTTTCCTTAAACTATATTGTGACTCCATTCATTAGTCCTACAGTGTTAATACTAATCACTTTTTTGTTTTAATTCATATAACTTTGATAGGGGAAATGCTCCAGTGGCAAAAATATATATTTATATGTTTATTCTGTTATATTCAATATCTAATTTGTAATTCCAAGAGTTTTAGATTTGGAAGTGATACGCCACATATATATATTCCCGTTTAATTAAAGAACTTTGTTTCCTATACAGATTACTTGGAAAGGGAAGGTAGCCAAATCCATTTAGGGAAAGGTTACTGCCTCAAAAAGATTCCCAAATGAAGAAGGAATACTCTCCTATTTAATCTAGGATTCCTATCCAAGGAGGAACCCTACTCCTTTCAGGTTTAAATATCACTATAAATAGGACCTTATATCTCTCATTCTCATTCATTCTATTGTCTGATATTCTAGTTGCTCTCATTTTCTCTCTATTTTCTGACTTAGGTATCAAAGTGTTTGTGGGATCCTCCCCACCTCTCACCTTGCCCTTTGTTGATCACCTGCAGGGTTTCAAGCTCAAGAGTTCTGGAAATAAGTTATCAAGTGGTATCGTCTATGGGAACTATTGGGAAAAGCCATTCGTATATCTTCCAAGTTAAGACACTGACACCAGCCCACCACCAATCTTGACTCTTGAAACTCACATCAACCTCTCAGCATCCATTCCTCTAACCAATCTGTCAACACCTCTCCTAACAGCAGTACCTCTAGTAACTTTCCAGTATGTCTGACCTTTATATGGAGGTACACACTTTCCTCTTAGAAATATCCATGGGTGGCTAGCTTTGGGCACTGACCTTCCATATTATGCCCCATTGCAACACTATCACCGACCAATACCTTCCTTACCTTGTAACTATGCCTAACCTGAACACTATAACCCAAACACTCAACCTCACCCCAACCAACAAGGAAACAATGATACAAAACATCCAAGTTCAGATAGCCCTAATGCAACAATAATTGAATACCTTAGTTCAAAGCGATAACCCTGGGTTGGCTCACATGGACAATAACACAACACCTCTGGAGATACTTGAGGTGAATAAGGGGAAGAGTAAAGTTCTAAAAGGGGAATCTAGTTCAATAATTCTAGCTCTCAATGAATTAAAGTTAACCTAGAGGGTTGAAGAAGTTATATACAAAGCCCATACAGGACTGAGGAAAGAAGATGAATGTATTATGGAAGGTAGAATGCCATTCATAAAAAGAATAATCCAGATAGAGATCCTAACCAAGTTTTAAATCCCACAACTAGATCAATATGATGGGACTGGAGATCCTGTCAACCATATATCCTTGTTTAGAATAAGAATGTTGCTCCATAACATAAATAATGTAATCATGTGCAGCATCTTCCCAAACAAACTCATAAAGAATGCCCAAAAATGGTTTCATTAGCTCTCAGAGAACTCCATCACCTCTTTTGAGGATCTGGCAGAGAAGTTTCATACCAGGTTCATCAGCAACACTCTCGTTGCCAAAAACATCAACGATCTCTAGATGTGTCGATAGGAGGCCAATGAGTCCCTATAAAGCTACCTATATCAATTCAATAAGGTAGCTATGCAAATTAAAAACTTTATAGACGAAGTTGCTATAGAAGCTTTGAAAAATGGCACTACACTCAGAAAGCTCAAAGATAAGATAATGACAAAGGAACCTAGCACTTTTGTGAAAGTAATGGCTATGGCGGTCAAAATGATAAAGATAGATGAAAATAGAAGGATGCGAAGGGAAGAATAAAAACCACCAACCAAAGAGGAAAGATCAAGATCCATACGAGCAAGCTCCCTAAAAATAAATTTTAAAAACCTGGTAGAAATATTTGAAAAAGAAACAGACAGATACACACCTTTAAATATCTTAAGATCCATAATTCTCATACGGGTCAGACATAATGGCATAGGAATTACCCTAGCCAGAAGAATAAGCCCAAGCTGGAGAGCCACGCAGGATAGGGGACATTATTGCCAGTATCATTAGGAATACGGGCAAAACACCAAGGCCTATAGAGAACTAAAGAATGCCATAGAAAGACTAGTACAGAATGGTAAACTCAATAATTTCACTAACACATCTAGAGGAATTAGGAATCCGGATGCCCATGGGCGAGACAGGCCAAAAATAAAGAAGGCTTAGAATGAGCCAGCCGGTATCATTAACATGATTATTGGAGGAGAAAATGCTGAGAAGAAATCTAAAAGGAGCCATGGAGAAGGGCTAGCCTTTAAGAAAAGAGAGATCGTATTTGATTCAGAAGATGAGTTTCATGTTTGCCATCCACATTGTGACGCCCTGGTGGTAAATGCATACATTAACAATTATTTGGTGAAGAGGTTATTGGTTGATAATGAAAGCTCCATCAATGCATTATCTTGGAATGCTTATAAAGCCATAGGAGGCTCCGTCACCAACTTGAAAGCCATCTAGAATCCCATTACAAGCTTCTGTGGAGGAACCATACAGTCAATGGGAAATGTAGAGTTAAATGTAGAATTTGGAAATTGGGACGATGAAGACACAAAAGTTATTAAAGCTTTATTTAATATGGTGGATCTCCAATAAGCATACAACGGTATCATAGGAAGACCAATGCTTTATGAAATGGATACAGTCATAAGCATTTGACACCTAACTATAAAGATTCCAATTGAGGGTGGAACTCTTATAATTCACGAAGATCAGCACATGGCCAGAAAGTGCTACTAGATGGCAACAAAGCCTTAGATAGAAGCCTTCCCCTTAGAAACTTGGGAAGTAGAGAAGCAAGGCACCAGACTACAACCAGTTGATGACACTAAGACATTATAAATTACTAATGGAAAAATAGTGAAGATTGGCAATAAGCTCAACTATGACACTAAGCATAGAATAAGTGAAGTCCTCACTAGGCACTCAGAAGATTTTGCTTCTTAGGCATCTGAAATAATTAGGGTAGATCCCCAGATTGCCTGTTATAATTTGAACATTAGACTAGGGGCGAAGCCAGTGGTCCAGAAGAAAAGAAACTTTGTATGCGAGAGGTAGAAGATAATCATCGAGGAAACGAAGAAGTTATTAGAAGCCGGGTTTATCAAGGAAGTTACCCACCCAAAATTGGTAGCCAATGTGGTACTAGTCAAGAAATCAAATAGTAAATATAGGATGTGTATGGACTATACCGACCTTAACTGGGCATGCCTTAAAGACAGTTACCCACTACCTACAATTGACCAACTAGTAGACTCTACTGTTGGCCACAATCTATATAGTTTTGTTGAAGCAGCACAAGGATATCACCAAATACCGATGAAGAAGGAAGATCAAGAGAAGACAACCTTCATCACCCACGAAAGTCTTTACTGCTATAAAGTGATGCCCTTCAGACTAAAGAATGTTAGAGCAAAATCTAGAGATCCATAAAGATCTATGGAATGGAATGGATTTAAAGCTATGTTTCAAATCACATAGTTTTTTTTTTATTTCTTTTTGTGTTTTATTGTTATGGTATTTATGTTGTGTATTTATTTATTTTTTTAGGCTGTAACTTTTTTTTATTATACATAGGTTGTAATAGCCCCCATAGTGGGATAATAGTGAAACCATTTAATTTTCTGCTACTTAAAATTAATTAGTAAATTAGGTTCACTTGGTAAAAACCCTAATTAAAATCCATGGTGGCTGTAGTTAATTAGGTTACATGTAAAAATTAGGGTTAGAATCAATTCTTATACATCTTGTTTGCTTTATTTTATTTGTTTAATTATTTAGACTTTCATTTTCTTTATTTATTCATTATGGGCCTCAAACCCACATTTAGGTTTAATTCACCATTAATAATCCTATAAATTTTTTTTTAGTTAAATTAACTTTAAAATAAATTTAGGCCCATTTAGGTTAACTTTGACTTAGACCCATTTTTAGTTTAATTAAAATTTCTTAGATTTAGCTCGTCCCATTAAAGCAATTCTTTTAAAATAAATAGATTTAAGATCAATTCATTTAAATTAAAATTAATTAGAACTAGGCCCACTAATTCAAGCCCAATCCAATCCCAATTTTTCTTTTAAATTTTAGTAGACTTAGGGTCATGTTTTTTAGAATTAAAAATAATAGAGATAGGCTCATTAATTAATTAAAAATGCAGGCCCACCATTAGTTTCCATTCCACTTGTAAATAATATGTTGATTTAACTAACTTTATATTAAAATCAATATAAACTAGACTAATTTAAGGATGTTTCACCTTGTATGAATGCAGTTTTTTGTGTGCTATTTCATGAATAGTTGCATTTGGAATTGATTGATAAATTAGGGTTTAATATGAAATCTGATGTAAATTAGAGAGTGAGATAGTAATTCATAAACTAATTCTAAATGAACACAAGACTAAAAGAAGTTAGTATTCCTTACCTAGAATCCCTAGTTGCGGTGCTAAGTTTCTTTTAGAGAATTGAGTAACCACCACCTTTAATGTGTCCTAGTTATTACCTTGGGTGATTCCTTATCTCCATGCTATGTCTTTGTGATGTAGTAGTGTATTCCCTGGAACTTTAAGCTCAAATAGTGTCATGGTCACAAGATACTTGGCATGCGCTAAACCCTGACCGTCTACAATGGTGACTCTATTAAGGATGAGAGATATTGATTCTACTAGTGTTCATTATAATTATTTTATTAATTATTATTTTATTCTTGCATTCATTTTTGCGTGTCCTTATTAGCCGATGGCATTGGTTTATAGTTCCTTGATTCCACTAGCTTCTTGAGATTGTAAATTTACGAACCATTACTCTTAGCTTTAACTTGATTCAAAAGAGATTACAGGGTTTCTCTGAACAAAGTCCATAACCTTAGTCTTAAAGGGGGGACAATCTTCTCTTAAATGTATAAAGGATGTCAAACCCCTTTGACCTTGGCATGTAACTCAAGTCTTAAAGGAAGACATCTTGCTAAAGGAACCTTAAGCTTTTCACCAAACCAAGCTCATGTAATGACTTAGTAATTTCTTTTAGGATTTACCCTAATTGCTTATGAATTATGTCGTGAGGTATTTCTATGCATGAAGGCCCAAACCTATACTTTAAAAATCCCATTCGAGCAAATAAAGATTTTGCTAAGCTTTTATACTTAGAAATGTTGTTTCTAAGCTTTACTGCTTTGGGAGATTTGGCATGCACATTGATTCTTAATATCCTATATTAATATTAAGGCCAAGACTAAAAATCCTAAGAATAAAAAGTCCCCATTTGTTATGGAGCAGCCAACACAACAAGTCAAAGAATTCAACATGATGAAGATGAGCATGGTTAAGAAGGCAAGGATCAAGTTCAAGAGGTTTTGAGTCCAATCAGCATGCCTCAAAGACCTATAACAAGGTCTCAATCTAAGAAGCTTCAAGAAGCCTTAATCCATCATCTATAAGGCTTTGTGAACTTAGCTAGTGAAAGTTTATAAGGACACCAAAGCTTTGTGCCAAGTGCAGCTCAAGTTCAATACAACTTAATTCAAGTCCAAGTTATTAATGGGTTTAATTAAGTATATAATGGGCCTCATTTGTTTTGGGTTGGCCGAATATGCATGGGAGAGTTATTTAAGCATCGTTATTTAGGTTTAATTATGTTAAATAAGGGCTAGATGAATTTGTTATTTTAAAAGCCCATTAGTTTTAGTTAGTTTAATTATTCTTAAAATAGGAAGTATGTCAAAATTCCTATTTGAGGTTTGATTAGATTAATTTCCTTTTTTTGTGATTAGGGTTATTAGTTTTCCTTACTCACTAAGGAAAACCTTGTAAAGGCTATATATATATGCCTTGGATGAATTTTATTATTCAGAATTGAAGTTTTAAAACCTAAAGGCTGTTTTGCTTTTATCTTTGTGTTCTTATGTAGAATACATGCTTTAACGAACATTCAAGTAGACTGATCATCTTCTTGTGGAGTGTTTCAAAATTGGAATTTATAAATGAGTTTTCTTTATTCTAATTCTTTGACCATCTAAGTAATCTGATTTCTAACCATTCTTAGGGGTTGTTGCTGAATTGACTATTGGAGTTTTCAAGTTAATGCTTCGGGGGTTTGAATACATAAAGGGGTTCTCAAGCTTATTCTTGGAGGTTTCGTATCATTTGGTATCAGAGCTTTGGCTCTAGATCAGGTTTTATCTTTTATAATTTTTATTCTTAATCCTGATTTCTTATATTTTTCTTATTCTTTTAAAATCGTTCTTATTTTTTTTTGTTCTTCATTCTTGTGTTTTGTTATTTGTTCTTATTTGTTAGCCTTGATCTTTTTTTTTTCTCCTTTAAGTTAGTCAATTGTTTTGCATTCTAAAATTTAGATTTATGTTCATAATTGAAAGTTTTTTTTAAAAAAAAAATTCGTGCAAAAAAAAAAGAGAAGAAATTTGAAAAAAAAAGAAGAAAAAAAAATTCGTGAAAAAAAAGGAGAAAGTTATTAGAAAAGGAAGAATTGAGATTCTTGAATGATTAATATCCTCATCAGGTCTGATTTAGGTTTCCTAATCCTATTTGGTTTATAATTGACATATTTAACTAGATCTTATCATATCTTGTATTACTTGTCTATTAAGGATTTTGCATATCTTTACAATACTTGCTCATTAAGGAATATTACTTACTGAGGCAGATTTGACTTTTCTCCTTAAAATAACTTCTAAATTCATTTTCTTTTCTATTCTAGAAGATTTTTGTATTTCTTTCACATGTCTTTTGCATCTTTTTGAGTTTTCCTATTTTATTGCTTCTGAATTGTTGTTTTTTTTTAACCGAATTGCCTCAAACTTGTTTTGAAAATTTCACTTTTGAAAGTTCTACTTGAATATTGCTTCAATCTAATTGATTTGTTCTAAAAGTGTGATTCACCTAAGAACATAAAAGAATTAGCTTGAATGGTGAGAGGAAGCCGAGTGAAACATCAAATTGAGTTAAACACGAGTGACCACCCCGATCATTTGAGTGCAAACACGTGAGGGAGTGCTTGTGAGGATTTTAAATTATTATTTTTTTTATTTCTAACATTCTTTTACAACAATGTCAAACCAAGGTAAAAATAAAGGTGAGGGTAAAGTTGATGAAACTTTGCTACGTGAGGCTCAACAAAGGCAATTTGCACGTATGAATATAAATTTTGAGACTATAATGGAGAGATTAAACCGCATGGATACAAGGCTAGGAGCGATTGAAAGGGCAATAACACCAAACCGTAATGAGAAAGTAGAAGGCAATATTGACAATGAGGATGAAGATGAGGCCTATGCAGAAGTAGTACTAAGAGGTAGAGGTAGACAAGGCTGACATAGAGGAAGAGGAAGGTTACAACTGGTTCCATACAATGGAAGAAACTGAGGCAATGAAGATGATGTAGATCAAAATTTGGGAAGCATCAAACATAAGATACCTAACTTTCAAGGTAAATCAGATCCGGAGTCCTATTTACAATGGGAGAAGCAATTGGAGCTTATATTTGATTGCCATCAATTTAGCGAGGAAAAGAAGGTAAAATTGGCAGTTACTCAATTTTCTGATTATGCTATTGCTTGGTAGGACCATTTGGTGATTAATAGGTGAAGGAATTTGGAGTACCCAATTGATAATTGGCCTGAGCTCAAGGTTATAATGAGGAAGTGATTTGTGCCAAAACACTATCATAGGGAACTTGTACAAAAACTTCAAGTTCTTAAACAAGGTAGTAAGAGTATGGATGATTACCATAAAGAGATGGAGATGCTCATGACTAGGGCTGATATAGATAAAGATATGGAGATCACTATGGCACACTTCTTGGCTGGTCTAAACAAAGACATATCTGACCGATTAAATTTACACAAATATGAAGATTTAAAAGAGATGGTGCACATGGCCGTCAAGATAGAAAGGCAACTCCAAGGAAGAGGGGCGACAAGGTACAATTCCAAATCCTATTCTAGTTCTAATTTTAATTGGAAAAAGGATGGAAAGAGTGATTATATGGGTGGGAATAAGGTTGCTCATGAGGTTGCTAAAGGGAAGGCAGATTCGGTCTCTAAGGACAAAATTAAAACCAATGAGCCTAAAGTGTTGGAAGTGTCAAGGAGTAGGTCATATGAGCAAAGATTGCCCTAATAAGAGAACTATGACCATAAGGAATGGGGAAATTATGACTGATGAAGAAGAGGGCAATAATGAAAGTGATGAGGATGAGATGCCTGAATTGGAAAGTTGTAGTCATGGGAGTATAGAGGAGCCAATCAAAGGTGACATGCTGGTTACAAGGCATGCTCTTAGTACTCAAATAAATAAAGATTACATTGAAGAGCAATAAGACAACTTATTCCATACAAGGTGTCATGTGCAAGGCAAGGCATGTCTTATGATTATTGATGGAGGGAGTTGCACTAATGCAGTGAGCTCATTCTTAATTAGTAGATTGGGGTTGTCTACTATACCACACCCACGACCATACAAACTTCAATGGCTTAATGATTATGGAGAGGTCAAGGTAAATAGACAATCTATTATTTCCTTTTCAATTGGTAAATATCATGATGAGCAATTGTGTGATGTAGTTCCTATGCATGCTGGAGATATTTTGCTTAGTAGACCATGGCAATTTGATAGAAAGACCAAGCATGATGGGTGCCTCAATCGGTATCACTTTACTAAGGATGGGCGCAAGATCATATTAACACCGCTTTCTTCAAAGGAGGTGTATGAAGACCAATGTAAAATGGAAAGAATGAGAGTGGAGGCTGAAAAGAAAGAAAAAGAGAGTAAGAAAAATTCTTTAGAGAGTGAAAAGAAAGAGGGAAAACAAAAGAAGAGATTCAGCCTAGAGAGAAAAAAGAAAAGAATTTGAGTTTAATAGCTAGGACAAGTGAGGCTAGATAGGCCTTGTATACTAATCGGCCTATATTTGTACTTTTGTACAAAGGGGCTTATTTGGCAACTAATGAACTTAACCCATCTTTTACTAGTGTGTTTGTTGATCTTTTGCAGGAATTTGAAGATGTGTTTCCTAAAGAGATGCCTAGTGGATTACCCCAAATTAGAGGCATAGAACATCAAATTGACTTCATTCCTGGGGCAGCCATACCCAATCGTCCAACATATAGAGCAAATCCAAGAGAAACAAAGGAGATCCAAACACAAGCGGAGGAGTTGCTAGCTAAAGGGTATGTGAGGGAAAGTCTTAGTCCTTGTTCGGTTCCTGTCATTCTTTTGCCAAAAAAGGATGGAACATAGAGGATGTGTGTGGATTGCAGAGCCATTAATAAAATCACTGTAAAGTATCGTCATCCTATTCCTAGATTAGATGATATACTTGATGAGTTATATGGTTCTTGTTTGTTCACTAAAATAGACTTGAAATCTGGTTATTATCAAATTCGAATGAATGTTAGTGATGAATGGAAAATAGCTTTTAAGACTAAGTATGGTTTGTATGAGTGGCTTGTTATGCCCTATGGTCTTACTAATGCACCTAGCACATTCATGCGATTGATGAACCATGTGTTGCGAAATTACTTAGGTAAATTTGTTGTTGTTTACTTTGATGATATTCTGATTTACTCTAAGTGTTTAGATGATCATGTTATGCATGTGCGAATTGTACTAGAAACACTTAGACAAGAAAAGTTGTATGCAAACCTTAGAAAGTGTAGTTTTTGCATGAATAAGGTTAATTTTCTTAGTTTTGTTGTATCTAGTCAAGGCATAGAGGTTGATGAAGAAAAGGTTAGGGCTATTAAAGAGTGGCCAAAACCTAAAAATGCTAGTGAGGTGAGAAGTTTTCATAGGCTTTCTAGTTTCTATAGGAGATTCATTAAAGATTTCAGCACTATAGCAGCACCTTTGAATGAATTAGTTAAGAAAAATGTTGGATTTGTTTGGGGTGATGCACAAGAACATGCATTTAATGAACTTAAGGCAAAATTGTGTAATTCACCTTTACTTGCTTTACCTAACTTTGATAAAACTTTTAAGATTGAATGTGATGCTAGTGGTATAGGGATTGGAGCTATTTTGATGCAGGATCAAAGACCACTAATGTATTTTAGTAAAAAGTTAAGTGGGGCAACCTTGAAATATCCAACTTATGACAAGGAATTATATGCATTGGTTTGAGCTTTGCAAACATGGCAACATTATTTGTGGCCTAGGGAGTTTGTGGTACACACTGACCATGAAAGTTTAAAGCATTTGAAAGGTCAAGATAAGCTGAACCATAGGCATGCCAAATGGGTGGAGTTCATAGAAACATTTCCATATGTGATTAAGTACAAGCAAGGTAAAGAGAATGTGGTTGCTGATGCATTATCTAGAAGGTACACCTTACTTAACTCTCTTACTGCTAAATTATTAGGTTTTGAGTTTATAAAGGATTTGTATCCATATGATGATGATTTTGGTGATATATATGCATCTTGTGACAATGGGGTTGTCTCGGATGATTTTTACTTGTTTGATGGTTTCTTGTTTAAAAGAAATAAATTATGCATTCCTAAGTGTTCTATAAGGGAATTATTAATTAAGGAGGCATATGGAGGAGGCTTAATGGGGCATTTTGGGGTAAATAAGACCTATGATATGCTATTAGAACATTTCTTTTGGCCCGGTATGAAACATGATGTGTATAAAGTTTATGAGCATTGCATTACATATAGAGAGGCTAAGTCTAGGTTGAAACCACATGGTTATACACACCATTACCTATTCCTAGTGAACCTTGGACTAATTTATCTATGGATTTTGTGCTTGGATTGCTTAGAACTAGGAAAGGTCATGATAGTATCTTTGTTATGGTTGATAGATTTAGTAAAATGGCTCATTTTATACCATGTCATAAAATTGATGATGCTAAGTTAATTGCTGATTTGTTTTTCAAAGAAGTTATGCGTTTACATGGCATACCTAAGAGCATTGTTAGTGATAAGGATGTTAAGTTTTTGAGTCATTTTTGGCGTGTGTTATGGGAAAAGTTAGGAACTAAGCTATTATTTTCAACTACTTGTCACCCTCAAACTGATGGGCAAACTGAAGTAGTTAATAGGACTTTGATTACTTTGCTTAGGGCAATCATAGAAAAGAACATTAGGATGTGGGAGGATTGTTTACCATTTGTGGAGTTTGCTTACAATAGGGTTGTTCATAGCACTACTAATTGCTCTCCATTTGAGATTGTTTATGGATTTAATCCACTTACTCCTATTGATTTATTGCCACTGCCACCTAATAATTTTATGGGTGTTGATGCTAATTCTAAGGCTAATTTAGTGAAGAAGTTACATAAGCAAGTTAAAGAGAGGATTGAGATGCAAAATGCTAAAGTAGCTTCACGTGTGAATAAGGGAAGGAAGCCAATGATTTTTCAGCCTGGAGATTAGGTTTAGGTGCATTTTCGTAAAGAAAGGTTTCCACTTCAAAGGAAGTCTAAGCTAAACCCAAGAGGAGATGGTCCTTTTCAAATACTTGAAAGGATTAATGACAATGCATACAAAGTGGACCTACCTGGTGAGTATAATGTTAGTGCTTCATTCAATGTGGCTGATTTGAGTCCTTTTGATATAGGTGATGCTTTAGATTCAAGAATGAATCCTTTTGAGGAGAGGGGAAATGTTATGGAGCAGCTAACACACCAAGTTCAAAGAATTCAACATGATGAAGATGAGCATGGTCAAGAAGGCAAGGATCAAGTTCAAGAGGTTTTAAGTCCAATCAGCATGCCTCAAAGACCTATAACAAGGTCTTAATCTAAGAAGCTTCAAGAAGCCTTAATCCATCATCTACAAGGCTTTGTGAACTTAGCTAGTGAAAGTTTACAAGGACACCAAAGCTTTGTGCCAAGTGCAGCTCAAGTTCAATACAACTTAATTCAAGTCCAAGTTATTAATGGGTTTAAGTAAGTATATAATGGGCCTCACTTGTTATGGGCTGGCCGAATATACATGGGAGAGTTATTTAAGCATTGTTATTTAGGTTTAATTATGTTAAATAAGGGCTGGACGAATTTGTTATTTTAAAAGCCCATTAGTTTTAGTTAGTTTAATTATTCTTAAAATAGGAAGTATGTCAAAATTCCTATTTGAGGTTTGATTAGATCAATTTCCTTTTTTTGTGATTAGGGTTATTAGTTTTCCTTACTCACTAAGGAAAACCTTGTAAAGGCTATATATATATGCCTTGGACGAATTTTATTATTCAGAATTGAAGTTTTAAAACCTAAAGGCTGTTTTGCTTTTATCTTTGTGTTCTTGTGTAGAATACATGCTTTAAGGAACATTCAAGTAGATTGATTATCTTCTTGTAGAGTGTTTCAAAATTAGAATTTAGAAATGAGTTTTCTTTATTCTAATTCTTTGATCATCTAAGTAATCTGATTTCTAACCATTCTTAGGGGTTGTTGCTGAATTGACTATTGGGGTTTTCAAGTTAATGCTTCGGGGGTTCGAATACATAAAGGGGTTCTCAAGCTTATTCTTGGAGGTTCCATATCACCATTGAATTTGCATGTGGGAGAAATAAGGTTGGAAGGTTTTTAATCTTGCTTTGATACTTGTTACTTGTTACTTGACCATGCATAGAGCGTGCATCATGCATACATCCATTTCATGCATCATACTAACATTTTATTTTTCAGCCATTATAGATTCATCTTAGTCTTCTTGTAATTGGAAATGGAGTGGTGGTAGACTAGTAAGAACTGATTCAAGTCCAAAATGATAGCTAACGAGATCCTTCACAGTTTGGAGAAGAGTCATATCAATCCGCTTTACCTAGAAGCTACACCAACTCTAATAAGTCAAGAAAAAGATATGGAATAACAATGAGGAAATTGGACCTTATAAGACATTATGCAAGCATTGATGGATGACATGAGAGCCATGATGCAAGATGAACTAAGACAAGCCTTAGTTGGGTTAGCGCCACTAGCTACTGCTACAATCCCACCAACTATTGCTTTCTCGCCTACTACTGCTAATCCACTTGTCATGGGTGATCCGCATGCTAATAATGACAACATTATGGGGACAACCATTGAATGCTGCTAGGAATGTGCTTGCATTAGAAATGAATTTCGAGGATGTTGAAAACTACATGATGGAGAAAGCTAAGAAAAAATCTCTTAAGCTGGTTCAAGAACTTGAGTCCAAGTAGAGCCAAGCACTGACTTAGAAAATGTCTAAGATAGAAGACCTGATGAAAGGACTAGGCATAGGCTATTCATTTGACTTTAATGATATATTATGTGTGGAAGGTGATAAGCTGCTTGACAAATTCAAAATGCCTTAACTATAAAAGTTCAATGGTTCTAGAGATTTAAGTATTCACCTTAGCCAATACACAAAAACTATAAGCACTATTAAAGTTCCATTATTTGTGGTCATAAAGCTATTTATGCTTTCTTTGGAGGGTATTTCTATGAGTGGTATCATAGATTAGAGAAATCTATTAAAGCTTAAAACTTCAATTCTACCCTATTAAGTTGGAAGTGTCTAATCATGGATTTGGAATTAACTAAGCAAAAACCAAATGAATCTTTTTCAAACTTTTTAATCAGATTCATAAACAAGGTAGGATTGATGAAAAATAAATTTTAAAAAAATGATCAAATTAGGATGATAGTATGCAATGTGTTACTTAATTTGGTTGAGAGGTTGCAGATGATGAATCCTAAATCTTTTTTAGACCTTTATGATGATCGATTGCAAGTTGAGGAGATTGAGAATGAAAAGAAGAAAACTGCTAGAAGCACTGAAGCCAAAAATTATCAAACTGGGGGCACACAATAAGGAAACACTAGCTGAGCTATAGAAGTTCATATTGTCCAACCGCCAAAGATATTCTCCAATTTTAATAAAACCTTATCAAAAGTCATAGACCGCCTATTGTAAAAAGGCTTGCTTAGACCCTTAAATTTTTCCAAACAACCAAACCTAAATGTCCTAAGCTATGATCCAAATAGTTACTAAAAATTTCACCAAGTAATTGGACATTCCATAAACACCAACATCCTCCTCAAATACAAAATCCAAAACATTATAGACTCTAACAAAATCATAAACCCTGAGAACCTAAGCACCATAAATAACCCTTTCCCAAATTACTAAAATGTTCTACCCCCAACCACCATGATGATCAACTTGGGAGTTAGTGAAGAAGAAGTGCTAAACTCCTTTGAAAACCTAAACCCTAAAACTGATGAGAAATCTCTTGATGCCCCTAAAGATGTTAAGGAAACTAAGGGATCTTTGACTCTTTAGTAGTCACAAAGAGGAGTTGAAGATTTGTTGGGACAACCTTCGTGCAAATTTGACTATAAGGTGTTTTACAATAAACCACCTTATTTTGACATTCCCATTGAATTAATTGTGCCTGGAGGATGGGGTAATGAATTTGATAATGAAAAACTACTGGATAAGAAAGAAACATGCAGGGTTGAGGTATGGAAGGATGGAAAGAAGTGACTGAGGAAGTCACTAAGGAAATGTAAGAATAATTGTTATGTTTGCCACTTGAAGAAGAGCCACCATGAGACTTAACATCCTTAATATCTAGAATTCAAAATAATTTTCTTATTTTTTTCTTTGAATAACATTTTAGTTTCTTGAGAGCTTTTTTATTTTATTAATTGATGATATGAGTTCTAATCTTGCTTACTTATGTAATGTGCTTCTTGATGGTACTATACATTGTGATATTGGTCATATGTACATGTTTGACATAAATCCAATTCAATTAGATTCGTTCAGCATGGGCATAAATGAAAATTCAAAGAACATTCCTATATCACATGATATAACTTCTAAAGAGAGAAAAATTTAAGGAAAAAAATAAAAATAAAAAGGATCTTACTGATTAGAAAATCCACAAAGGACTAGTCAAGAAAAAATTAGAAAAATAAAAATAAGAGAAAAATATTTAGCTAGAAAATCTAAAAGGACTAGTAGATAATATGATTTATATCATGTGATGCAATGAATATGCTCATTTTTTCCTGAATGAATTAATAAAATTCAATTTGAAATTTTTGTTCAAATATCACATATTTATCTTTATCATACTGCATAAGTTTCTGAATGGAAAGATAAAATATAATGAAAGCTAAATAATCAGAGCTATAAGATTAATGTTCTAATTATATTTTCTCTTATTGTCATCCCACTATTATTTTGTTTGTAATGTCTAGTGTCCTCTTATACCTAGAGAATTCAAGTGGCTCAATGTTATGCTTAAGAGTCCATTAAAGCTACAAATTCTTCACATTGGCCATAAAATCTTGCCTGAAGGGAAAGCCCTTGAAATTAGTAGTGATAGTGATGATGAATTGGGGATGACCATACTGATGATAAAGACACGAAGGAGAAATAAAGGTTGAAGCATGTAACCTAAACAATGGAACACAGTGATTATACAGGTCAATGGTCATAAACTTTAACCTCCCCTTAAGAGCAAGTCCAATTGATTTAAGTATCAAAAACTCCTTCAGTCAGTTTGCCACTCCATTGCATCTACAATGCATTACATTGTAACTAATCAAGTTGGATTAACAGCAGTAGTCAACAAACTGAGTTTCTTCAGCAATCAAATCTCAAAAAAAAAAAAAGAAGATAGAGAGACAAAAAATAAAAAAAGTTAAGCCTAATAAGTTGAAAACCTATAAAGGCAATTTAGGCAAAATTTAGGGCATAAGAAAGAGAAAAAGATTTTCTTTGCATAAATAAAGAAAAAAGAAGATTGCCAAAATAGCATTAATGAATATAGAATGACAGGCATGAAAAAAATCATTAGAAACCAGGGGCAAAATGTAGCTCTAGGAGCAATTTGAGGGCTAAATTGTAAATCCGCTTTCAAAGATTGAAGATGGAACACTAAAGTATAAGAGTTAGCAAAAGAGTTTTGGGGGCAAAAAGAAGTAAACTACAAGCAATAGCCAACAATTCATTAATACAATACACCTTGGTCATCTATTTGATGAACTATATTTGAAGCTCTAACATCAGAAGTACTAACATCAAAGTGTTCAATGCTTAAATCTACAAGTTACTGATAAAGCAAATCATTTTCAAATTCCAAGATCAGTAACATAGCTCTTCTCTAAACAAGAGACCTATTAGGATCATGCAAATCATACATAGCATGAATACACTTGCATGCATCCGTTGTGAAATTCTTGCTTTGCATAATAAAAGTCTTTGAGCCTAGAAAAGATTGTACAAATACTTGACTACTAACATTTGACATTAGTGTTGTAAATGAAAGGAATCAGTTATGCAACTTACAAGAATGGTGAGCACAAGCCTAAGTACAGTGAAATTTGAAAAATTTCACTTGCATAACTAATATGAGCCCTAAAAGGGATTAAAAGTGCAAGCATGGAGATGAATATGAAGTATTCAAGCTAATTAGCTTAATTTCCTATTCTGAAATTACTTAGCTTAATATGAACAAATTTTAAGTTATTTTCCTATTTTAGAGACAATAAGGAAGATTCAAGAAGATTTTAGAAGATGTGGGAAGATTTAAGAATATTCCAAGTCAAAGTCAATAAGTCAACAAACCAAAGTCATGGGTCAATGGTCAGCATATGACATGGCATGTTTAAACGCTTAGTTGTCATGAGTTAACATGAGTTGAAATGAGTTGTCAATTTTAACTTTTCAAAGATAAGTAGTCATGAGTTGTCATATTTTTAAGGAAATCTCCTTAATTAAGGATTTTCCTATATAGTCATCTTTGGGAATAAGGAAGAAAACATTTTCCTTCAAGGGGTTAGGTAGTTTACATGCCTATATAAGGGCTAAACATATTTTTGACGAATTTAAGATGTATTTTTGACGATTTTAATCAATTAAGTGAGGTTTTCCCTTAACTTTGTTCTTTTGAAAATTTACAAGTTTACTTGAATTGTTTCACATCTACCTTTCATTATAATTGTAGGTCAGATTAGACTTAGAATTATGTGATTGTTCATCTTTTAATAGCTAAGTATCTTGCTTCAATTTAATAAGGGGTTTAGCTCCATCAACACAACCTATCCTTGATGATCCTTGGGCTAATATTCACAGTTGGATATGCATTCTATCTCTGTTATAGGTAGGGTTTGTATCAATTTGGTATCATAACCAAACTTCAAGGTTTGGTTACATATACCTTTAATTTTCATGCATAATCTTTTCTTCTTTTTCTCAATTCTTTATATTTAAAAAAACATTTGAGTGAAACACAAGAGCATTCACATCCTTGAGTGTAAACATGTAAGGTAGTGCTTTTTAAAGATTTTTTTTTCAAACGTGATTTTTAGCATGGATATGCCTTATTTTCTTGTTGGGGATTATCCTTTTGTTTCCTTGAAATTGGTGTAACAAATGGAGGAGATATTCAATTCTCTTAAGATATGTGATTTTAAAAAGTGCAAACTTACTTTTAATAAATTTTTGGGTCACGCTGCTATATGGTGGGAAGATTTAATAGTAAATGAGGTTAGAAATTGGGAGTTAATGAAAAGGTTGATGTCTAGATATTTCATTCCTTATGATTTTAGGAATAAATTCTATCTTAAATTATAAAGACTTAAATAAGGGGCTGAATCAAGTGCTGATGATTATGCTTAAAAGTTTAAGTTTTTTTGTAAATGCAAGTGATTTAGGTGAATCTAAAGGGCAGAAAATTGTAAGATTCATAAGCAGGACTAAGAGTGAAATTAGACAAGATCTTATATTTATGGTACAATGGCAACTTAATTTTTCTTTTAATGATGTTATTACACTTGGTTTAAAGAGAGAGAGTTAGAGTAATAAGGTTGATGGTAAGAGTGGTGCTAATGTTAAAATAGCATTGAGTGATCATCAAAAGAAGCATGAAGATCAATTGTATGATCAAACTAATAAAGTGGAGGAGAGCAGTATTCATAAAGAGAAGTGTGAGAAAGAAGATGTTATATATAAGGAGATAAAAAATAAAGTGTGAATCCAAGAAAGTGATATTATTGAACTCATTAAAGCTAACAAGGAGTGTTTACAAAGTTTTGAGCAATCTATTAAAGTTGTACAAGGATTAGCTACTCAAGAAGTTGTTAAGAATGCATCTTATGATCATGAAGAGTGCCTGTATCATGAAGAGGAATATCAAGAAGTTTGTACATAAAAGAAGGAGGAGGATAAAGAGCTTGTTATTCATTATGATTATACTAACAATTTTAATCTTTCTTCTTCTAGTGTTTTGCAAATTGTTTTACACACTTCTATGCCATATGAAGATCCATTTGATAATGTTAATGAAGTTCCTTATGTCCATAATGAATTTATGGAGTCTTTGCTTATAGCAAGAAGAGCTTGAGCTATTCATGTTTCAAGTTTAAAAGGAAGCAACAAGAATGAAATCCTTACAAGTTCATGACCAAAAGTTCTATACTTCAAATGTTCCATCTAGTTTAAGTTATCTTGAAGCTACTTTTTTGAAGCATTACTTTAAAGGAGACATTTTCAACAAAGGAGTTTGTATTTGACCCTAGAGGATTCATGAATTTATTAACTTCAAAAGATGGCTATGATTCGAGGGCGCATCATCTTCAAGAGGGAGGGAATAATATGAACCCTAAAAGGGATTAAAAGTGCTAGCATGGAGCTTAATATAAAGAATTCAAGCTAATTAGCTTGATTTGGATGAAGTTTGAGTTATTTTCCAAATTTGCAATCAATAAGGAAGATTCAAGGATATTCTAAGTCAAAGTTAATATGTCAACAACTCAAAGTCAAAGTCAACAAGTCAAAATTATGGGTCAATGGTCAACATGTGACATGGCATGCTTCAATGCTTAGTTATCATTAGTTGTCATTTTGCTTAGTTGTCATGAGTTGTAATGGGTTGTCAATTTTGACTTTTCAAAGATGAGTTGTCATATTTTGAAGGAAATCTCCTTAATGAAGGATTTTCCTATATAGCCATCTTTAGGAATAAGGAAGAAAACCTTTTCATTCAAGGGTTAGGTTGTTTATATGCCTATATAAGGGCTATACATATTTTGGACGAATTTAGGATGTATTTTTGACAATTTTAATCAATTAACTGAGGTCTTCCCTTAACTTTGTTCTTTTGAAACTTTGCAAGTTTACTTGAATTATTTCACATCTACCTTTCATTACAATTGCTAGGTTAGATTAGACTTAGAATTGTATGATTGTTTATCTTTTAATAACTAAGTATCTTGCTTCAATTTAATAGGCAAGGGGTTTAGCTCGATCAACACAACCTATCCTTGGTGATCATTAGGTTAATATTCAAAGTTGGATGAGCCTTCTATCTCTGTTATATGTAAGGTTTGTATCAGTTTGGTATCAAAACCAAACTTTAAGGTTTGGTTACATACCCATTTAATTTTTGTGCATAATCTCTTATTCTTTTTCTTAATTCTTCATATTTAAAAAATAAAAAATTATGAGTGAAACACGAGAACATTTACATCCTTCAGTTTAAACACATAAGGGAGTGCTTTTTGAAGTTTTTTTTCTTAAACATGATTTTTAGCATGGATATGCCTTATTTTCTTGGTGGGGATGATCCTTTTGTTTACTTAAAATGGGTGAAACAAATGGAGGATATTTTTTATTCTTTTAAGATATATGATTTTAAAAAGAGAAAACTTGCTTTTAATAAATTTTTAGGTCACACTTCTATATGGTAGGAAGATTTAATGGTAAATGAGGTTAAAAATTAGGAGTTAATGAAAAGGTTAATGTCTAGATATTTCATTCCTCATGATGTTTGGAATAAATTCTATCTTAAATTGCAAAGTTTTAAACAAGGGGATGAATTAAGTGTTAATGATTATGCTAAAAAAGTTTACGTTTTTTTGTAATTGCAAGTGATATAGGTGAATTTAAAGGGCAAAAAATTGCAAGATTCATAAGTGGGCTTAAGAGTGAAATTAGACAAGATCTTATGTTTATGGTACAATTGCAACTTAATTTATCTTTGAATGATGTGATTACACTTACTTTAGAGAGATAGAGAGTTAGAGTAATAAGGTTAACAATAAGAGTGGTACTAATGTTGAAATAACATTAAGTGATCATGATAAGAAGCATGAGGATCAATTATGTGATCAAACTAATAAAGTGGAGGAGAGCATTATTCATAAAGAGAAGTGTTAAAAAAAATATCTTGTATGTGAGGAGACAAAAAATAGAGTGTTAATCCTAGAATAGTGAAATTGTTGAACTCATTGAAGCTAACAAGGAGTGTTTACAAAGTTTTGAGCAATCTACTGAAGTTGTACAAGGATTAGCTACTCAAGAAATTGTTAGGAGTGCATTTTGTGATCATGATGAGTGCCTGCATCATGTAGAGGAATATCGAGAAGTTTGTACACAAAAGAAGGAGGAGGATAAAGAGCTAGTTATTCATTATGATTATACTAACAATTTTAATCTTTCTTTTTCTAGTGTTTTAGAAGTTGTTTTACATACTTCTATGCCATATAAAGATCCATTTGATGATGTTCATGAAGTTCCTTATATCCATCATAAATTTATAGAGTCTTCACTTATGGTAATAAGAGCTTGAGCTATTCATGTTTTAAGTTTAAAAGGAAGCAACAAGAATGTAATCCGTACAAGTTCATGACCAAAAGTTCTATGCTTCAAATGTTCCATCTAGTTCAAGTTCTCTTAAAGCTACTTTTGTGGAATATTACTTTAAAGGAGACATTTTTAACAAAGGAGTTTGTGTTTGACTTTGGAGGATTCATGAATTTATAAACTTTAGAAGATGGCTATGATTCAAGGGCAAATCATCTTTAAGAGGGAGGGAATAATAAGAACCCTAAAAGGGATTAAAAGTGCAAGCATGGAGCTTAATATGAAGAATTCAAGCTAATTAGCTTAGTTTCTTATTTTGAAATTAATTAGTTTGATATGGATGAAGTTTGAGTTATTTTCCAATTTTAAAGCCAATAAGGAAGATTCTAAAAGATGTAAGAAGATTCAAGGATATTCTAAGTCAAAGTCAATAAGTCAACAACTCAAAGTCAAAGTCAAATAGTCAACAAGTCAAAGTCAATGGTCAATGGTCAACATGTGACATGACATGCTTCAATACTTAGTTGTCAAGAGTTATCATTTTTCTTATTTGTCATGAGTTGTAATGAGTTGTTAATTTTGACTTTTCAAAGATGAGTTGTCATTAGTTGTCATATTTTGAAGGAAATTCCTATATAAGCATCTTTGGGAATAAGGAAAAAAACCTTTTCCTTCAAGGGTTAGGTTGTTTACATTCCTATATAAGGGCTATACATATTTTGGACGAATTTAGAATGTATTTTTGACAATGTTAATCAATTAAGTGAGGTTTTACCTTAACTTTATTCTTTTGAAACTTTTCAAGTTTACTTGAATTATTTCACATTTACCTTTCATCTACTTTGCAAGTTAGATTAGACTTAGAATTGTGTGATTGTTCATCTTTTAATAGCTAAGTATCTTGCTTCAATTTAATAAGCAAGGGGTTTAGTTCCATTAACACAACCTATCCTTAATGATCCTTGGGCTAATATTCAAAGTCAGATGCACATTCTATCTCTATTATAGGTAGGGTTCATATTAATAACCCTTCATAACATGAAGAATTCCATTCCCAAGGATTCATTTTGCATTTTACACATAGATAAACAACAAGCAGCATATATACACATTAACCTAGGAAACTCTAAGTTTAAGAAAACTTACAAACTCTTATTTTAATATAGACCACAATAGTTATCTATAAGCTTTGGATGCTTTAGGTTAGCACTTGAATTAAATGGTTTAGCCTCCCAAATATAAGTCCTTTACCTTAACACACCAAAGCTCCACTAAATCCCCTTCTTGCTTATATTGATTAGTTACAAGTACCCTTTTAATTGACCATCATATGTGTTGCACTAATTTTACTCTTTATAAGAACATTTAGGGTTTGTGATGTGTATATGTTGTTTCTCTATTTTGTGGTGTGTCTCTAACTTTTCTTAACACAACTTCTAACCTTAGAAACATTTCTTAGGTTATGTATATATGTAGAAAAAGCATGCTCCTTATTACATTATCTCTTATCTAATAAGCATACAACTTGTCATAATAATTATACAAGTTATATATGTGATTCACTAATGTACAAAGAAGATGTAAAGAATACATCTCATGTATTATATCCACATTCATTTTGTACACTTATCAATGCAACCTAATCTTTATCTTTTACCTTAGCCAAAAATTTACACATTAAAGATAATACGTGCCTAACATGACAAATTTACCATGGTCAATAATTTACATATTAGAGATAACATGTGCCTAACATGAGAAATTTGACCATATCCTTTTATATAGACTTGGGCTTGGTAATTAGGCCAACACTAGACCCAAGCCCAATCCATTAAATAAATGGGCTTATATTAGGTTCATGGGCTTTCTCAACATCTTAGATTAATCTTTGGTCTAAAACTCTTTTGGGTCTAGGCCCAAACTACTTGGGACATTAATATCAGTTAAAATATTATTAATTTAATACCTTAATTAATATCTCATATTAATTAAGTATAAATTAATAATTAAACCTTTACTTGAATTAGATTTCATGATACGCTAGAATCATTGCTTAAAGCATAAATCCAATTCCATTAATCTTAATTATTCGATTAAACACTTTAATCAATAATTAGATTAATATTGATGATGATTTGGCAAAACTCTTATAGGTTTGACTTATTAGGTTCATGTCTAATTAGTAATGAGAAGATAATATCAACATTTGATATAATTTGAAACTCCTTTCAAATCTAAATGTGAAAATCTCAATTATACACATTTAGTTCTCAAAAGTTATGAGTAACCCCTAGCATTGATATCACAACTACCCAATTAAAAATGAATGCATGTATTGATTCACACAAACCCTTTGGTCATAATTACCGTGCACTGAACTCCCTTTATTAAAAGATCTCGATAAGGGCCTAGAGTTATGGTATAGTTAAACTCTAATATCTATAATATATGTGAAGGAATCAATTATGATACTTAGAAATCAACTACTAAGTAGGGCAAATGTTAAAATTTTGCTCAACATAATCCTTGATCTCATTAAGAATTCCAATCCTAGGATCTAATTTGCAATTTAAGACATAGCTAATATACATCAACATGTATAAATACAAAACTTAGGAAATCTAAATTGCATAATACTTATAATTTCCCAATTGTTTGATGTAGACCACAATCAATCTACTAAATGATTAGCTCCTTTGATTCAACTCTTGAATCAACTCTTTAAGTCTTCTAAATGTGATACCTCTAGCTTAAAACACCAGAGATTCACTAATCACCTTCTTGCTTTGATTTGGTTAGATGAAAGTAGCCTCTCTCAATTACCCTTTATAGACTTACACGAACTTAATCTCCTTGCAAAAATACTAGAGTTTTGAGTATATGTTGTTTGCTTTTATTTTTATGTCTCTACAAAAAATTCTTAATTTTTCTAACCTTAAGAACATTTCTTAAGTTATCTATTTATATGTAGAGAAAAGAAACCCTAATGATGTCATTGCTTACATCACATGTTATGACATCATCCATGACATATAACTTGCCATGCAAGTATAGAACTCTTGACATCATCTATGACATCACATTACTTACCAAGCAAGTATAGAATTGAAATCATCCATGACATTACATTACTTGCCATGCAAGTAAAGAATTGACATCATTCATGACATCATATTACTTGCCATGCAAGTCTAGAATTGACATTATCCATGACATCATATTACTTGCCATGCAAATTTGTTTACATCTTAGATTAATCTTTAGTCCAAAACTCTTTTGCTCCAAGGCCTAAACAACTTAGGCCATTAATCTAAGTAACAACATATATATAATTAATTAAATACTTTAATTAATATCTTATTTTAATTAAGTATAAATTAATTATTAAACCTTTACTTGAATTAGATTTCATGATATGCTAGAATCATTGCTTAAAGCATAAATCCAATTCTATTAATCTTAATTAATTGATTAAACTCTTTAATCAATAATTAGATTAATATAAATAGTGATTTTGCAAAGTTTTATTAGGTGTGACTTACTAGGTTCATATCTAATTGGCAATGAGAAGATAATATCAACACTTGATATTATTTGAAACTCCTTTCAAGTCTAAATGTGAAAATCCCAATTATACACATTTAGTTCTTATAAGTTGTGAGTGACCCCTAGCATCGATACCACAACTACCCAATTAGAAATGAATGCATTTATTAATTCACATGAACCCTTATGGTCATAATTACCATGCACTAAAATCCTTTCATTAGAAGATCTCAATATCGCTTAAAGTCAAGGTTTAATCAAACTCTAATAGTTATATCATATGACCTCATCTCAAGTTCTATTCTTGATAAAATATAACCAACATTAAAACTCTTTCAGTTTGTATCATATTTGTCTTGGCTAGGAACTTATTGATCAAGAAAGAGCTTAGATAGCATAAGAACTTATCCCAGTTCACTCTAGGCAATGAATCCCTTCTTAGTTGAACACTCATCCCTACACTCAACTAACTAGAGCCACCACATGCCATATACCCATGTGTGATTAACATAAGTATGTAAGTGCTAACAAACCTTAACCACTCAAATATGGATGATCGTGTCACCTCAGGTTAAAGGACTATATATAATATTATGACCTAGATTGTAATTATTTACTATAAGTGAATGTCCATGCAATCACAAATCTAACATTGCATTTGATCCACCCATCATATAAGTATCCACATGTCTATTTTGATATCTCATATCAAGTAGCATGAGACTCACTACCTCCCACTATTAGTATCACATACTAGTTAAGGAAAATAGACAGAGGTGATAGTCTAATCAATATTACCCAAATATTAATTATACAACTATGAAAAATTTATAGCATATGTACAAAATAAATTTGTAACTCATATTATCAACTCTTGATAATAAATTTATTTAACATAATGCTAAGGCATAAATACTCAAATAAATAAACACTTTATTTAAACGAATATTTTATTGCCATAGGGATAATTTACAATGTCATTATACATTTCAAGAATGGCACTAAGGCACATCTATACTAATAATCTTCCACTAGCAATAACGTCATTCACTATAATATTTAAGACCCATCTTCTCAAGATGGTGGTCCAACTATAACTAAGTAAGTGCCTTGGTTAGTAGATCAGCCACATTATCAGCCAAAGCTACCTTTTGCATAATGATGTCATATTTTCTAGCAAGTTCTATGATAATATGGAAACGCCTTTCTATATGTTTGGATTTTTTATGAGACCTCAATTCTTTTTCCAAAGCAATGGCCCGATTATTGTCATAATAGAGAGGAATCAGGGACTTAATGGAAGGAATAACTTTTAGTTCAATAATGAGCTTCTTAATCTAAACAACTTCTTTAGTAGCATCTAATGCAACTATATATTAAGCTTCTATAGTGGAATTAGTAGTGACATTTTCTTGGAACTCTTCCAGCTCACTGCACCACCATTATAGATAAAAACAAACCCAGAGATAGACTTTCTATCATCACTATATGATTGAAAATCAGAATTTTTGAAACCATATATCTATAGATCACTTCCTCCATAAGTTAAGGCAAAACATTTAGTCCTTCTCAAGTACTTAAAGATTTCCTTAACAACTATCTAGTGTTCTAAACCTGGATTGGATTGAAACCTGCTAGTCATACTAATAGTATAGACAATATCAGGCCTTGTACATAATATATCATACATTAAGCTTCCTATAGTCGAATCAGCAATTTGCTCCATTTCCTTGAGTGTGTTAGGTGACATAACCTTAGATAAATGGACACCATGCCTAAATGGTAACAATCCTCTATTAGAATCAAGCATGTTGAACCTCTTCAACACCTTTTCCAAGTAAAGACTTTAGGATAAGCCTATCATTCTTTTCGATCTATTTCTATAGACTCGAATGCCAAGAATATATGTAGCTTACCTTCAGTATTTCATGGGGAAAGATTTATATAGCCATAGTTTCACATTTGTAAGCATGCCAACATCATTTCCAATTAATAACATATCATCCATATATAATGCTAGGAAAGCAAGTTGGCTCCCACTAACCTTTTTGTACACACAAGACTCATCTTCATTTTTAATAAAGCCAAATGATCATATGGCTTCATCAAAATGATGATTCCAACTCCTTAAAGCTTTCTTTATACCATAAATAAATCTATTAAGCTTGCACACTTTAGAACTTTCCTTAGATTCATAACCTTTAGGTTGTTCCATATAAATCTCTTCCTCAACATAACCATTGAGAAAAGCAGCTTTAACATCCATTTGCCAAATCTCATAGTCATAGTGTGCAGCAATGGCAAGAAGTATCCAAATGGATTTAAGCATGGCTATTGGTGAGAAGGTCTCCTTATAGTCAACCCCTTACCTTTGGCAAAACCCTTTTATTACAAGCCTTGCTTTGTAGGTATCAACCTTTGCATTTGCACCAATCTTTTTCTTAAATATCCATTTACAACCTATAGGTATGATACCTTCAAGTGGATCAACAAGTGTCCAGACTTGGTTTGTATACATGGAATCCATTTCGAATTTCATTGCTTCAAGTTGTTTAAAAGAATCTTTATCTAATAAAGCCTCTTCAAATGTTGTAGGATCATCATCATGATTGTCTTCTTTATGCATATGCAACTCTTGCATATCATGCAGAAAACCATATCTCTCCGATGGATGAGATACCCTACCTATCTTTCTAAAAGTTAGTGTGATGATATTTTCAATGGGATTAGACTCTTGGGATTGATCTATATCCATTTGATCAACTTGATTTGCATTATTAAAAGACTCTTCTTTTAATGTTATCTTATTTCCTTTACCACCTTCTTAAAGAAATTCTTTTTTAAGAAATATGGCATCTATGTTTACAATAATAACTTGCTCAGCAGGAAGACAAAAATAATATCCCAAACTATCTTTAGGATATCCAAAAAATCTTCCTTGAATTGACCTTACATCTAATTTGTCTATTTTTAACCTTTTGATGTAGGCTAGGCATCCCCAAATCTTAACATGCTTAAAGACTTAGTGCCTTACCATGCCATATCTCATATGGTGTGGTAGAAACAAACTTAGATGGAATGCGGTTTAATATGTAAATGACAATTTGCAATGCAAAACCCTAAAAGAAAGTAAGCAAATTTGTATAACTTATCATTGATCAAACCATATCTAATAGAGTTTGATTCCTCCTTTTGGACACACCATTGAGTTGAGGTGTTCAGAGTGGAGTTAGTTATGATATAATGCCATGTTCCTTAAAGAACTCCATGAATTAGGTACTTAAGTATTCACCTCTTTAATCCAATTAAAGGATTTTAATACTTTTCCTTGTTTAGTTCTCTACTTGGACTTTGAATTCCTTGAACTTTTCAAAGGATTCACTTTTATATTTCATCAAATACAAGTGTCTAAACCTTAATAGATCATCTATAAAGGTAATGAAGTAGTAGAACCTGCCTCTTGCTATTTGGTTAAATGGCCAATATACATCACTATGTATAATTTCCAAAATTTCTTTAGCTCTTTCCATTTGTCCAGCAAATGGTGACCAAGTCATCTTGCCTTGGATACAAGCCTCACAAGTCAGATTGGATGCAGATTCTCAAAATTCCCATCCTTTCCAACTTTATGATTCTATCATTCACAATGTGACTTAAATGTAAGTGCCATAGATATTTTGAATTAGAGGCATTATCAATTAGCATTATATTCACAAAATTCATATTGGTTGGATAATGATTGTTATTGGATTTATTATCAATATAATAAAGACCATGTAATACATAACCGATGCTAACTATCTCATTATTAAAGTAGATAGTACATACATCTCTTTCAAATAAAAATTTATAACCTTTTCTAGTCAAACTAGAAATAGAGATTATGTTCTTATAAGCATTAAGTACATTTAAAACATTGTCCAATAACAAAACATGGTTATACAAGTCAATATAGGTGGTTCCTATAGCTTTAGCAGCAACACTTGCTCTATCTCCAAGCTTAAAAGTCACTTTATTTGACCCTAACCTTCTTTCACTTGCTAGATCCTGCAAGGAAGAACATATATGAGAACTAGCACCGGTATCCAATACTCATGCATTAGACCAGCTCTTAGAACATTTAGAAATAAATAAATTAGAGAAAGTCTCACCTTATCCAATCTTATCCTTTCCTTTAGTCTGAAGAGACTTAAGGAACTTTGGACAGTTTCTCTCCATCATAAAAGAAATATTTTACCTTGTTGGTGTTCTTTACCTTCTCTTTGCCTTTTTTCTTTCTCACACCTCCTAAAGCTTTTCAAACTTTTCCTTTAGCTTTCTTATGTTTGTTGCCCTTACTCTTCTTAGTCCTACTAAAAGAGGCAACTAAAGCCACATCCTTCCTTTTCTCATTATGAATAGCCTTTTGGGTTTTCACAAACATGTTTAATAGTTCTGCAAGGGTACACTCAAACTTATTCATTTGGAAATTTGCAATAGATTGCACAAATGAGTCCGGAAGGGATTGTAAGATCAAATTTATTTAAAGTTGAGCATCCATCGTGAAATCTAGATGTCTAGTTGACAGCTTTGCATTAAGAGTTTCTAAACTCTAATCAATCTAATGCTCACTTTGCACCCGAACAAGGGGAGGAATGCACAAAAATAAAATTTATGGACTTGCAGTATAAATTGCTTGGATTTTAGAGTATCATTTAAATTTTTTTGGAATAATAAATGTGCATCTATTATACTCCAATGATCATAAATGAGTACGAGTACAAAATCCCTTGACGATATCCACACTAAGTAATACAAGAAAGGTAGGGAAATATTAAAAGGAGAATCAAAATAAGAGTAAGCACTAAAAGGCACTTTTAATATACTTTAATGCTAAAAAATGAGTAAGGGTTTCAATGTGAAGCCCTTAGCAGTATCCACGCTAAGTAATATGAGAAAGGTAAGGGAATACTAAAATAGGACCATGTTAAAGGTTGCTTTAATTACTCCAATGCTCTAAAAACAATATAAGTATCTGAAGGATCTTCCTAACAGTGTCCATATTGAGTAATATGAGAAAGGCAGGGGAATACTTGCATAAGGAAGAAAAGCACATCAATAGCTCAAAGATTGTTTTAATACTTAGAATTCTATTTGTTTTGCTCAATTTTCATAAGTTTTGTTTAGCGAATTCTCTCTAGATTTAAGTGTGAAAGTCAGCTCTTCACTTGATAAAAAAAAATACACTCTTAGCATAAGATGGCTAATGATACCTCTGACTTTACGAACTGTAAATAAATGATGGTCATGAAAATCAAAATTAGTGAGATTCGTTGAGTGCACACTACATTGTGATAAATTGATGAATTTGCTCAAATAGAATGTACTTTTGTACAATCATCATACTAAAACTAACTTCAATAAGTCTTTAGAAATTGTAAATTCAAAAAAGATACACTGAACATGGAGTCAACACTAGCACTATCAAGTCAATGAAAGTCAGCGAGTAATGAAGGTAGCTAATCAAAGCAATAAACATATAAATTCAAAGCAAACAGTGTAAAAATTCAAAGCAATCAGCACCAAAATTCCAATGAGTATAAAGAATTCAAGCATTAAAATCAAATAGCCAAAGACCAACAGTCGTGAGCAGTTATGGACTGCAACATCAAAGGTGAGTAATGAAAGGGTTACAACAAAGTGCGAGCAGTTTTGGATTGTAGCATTAAGGGTGAGCAATGAAAGGGTTGCAACTAATAAAAAATTGCCAAAAATTATGAATTGCAATAGCATAAAGTCTACATTGTGGAATCAATACCAACATCATTAAGAATTATATCATGTAAAGCCCATAAATGGCTATATGGTATTTCCCTCATAGAAGCTACATAGCACCACATATTAGTCACACTACACATTTTTCCTAGCATCACATATTGGTCACATAGCACATTTTTCCTAGCACCACATATTGGTCATACTACACATTTTGCCTAGCATCGCATATTAGTCATACAACACATTTTGCTTAGCACCACATATTGCTCATACTACACATTTTTCCTACCACCATATATTGGTCATACAACACATTTTTTCTAGCACCACATATTGGTTACATGGTACATTTTGCTTAACATCACATATTGGTCATATAGCACATGTTGCTTAACATCATAGCACATCTTGCTTGACGTTGCACAAAGGTTACATAGCATACCTCACTAGACACTACATAGTAGTTATAGCATATACTTTTAAACACAATTTGCTATATGCTCTACAAGACCTATAGCGCTTTAAATCACTTTTTGCTAGATGCTCAATAGGACTTATAACACATTTTTAAATACTATTCACTAAATTTCATAGAAACTATAGTGCATTTTATTATATGTTGCACATTAGCTATAACCCAATTTCAAATTCACTTTATTAGACACTACACAATAGTTATAATAAAAATTTAAATTCTTTTCTAGATGTTCCATAAGACTTATAGTATGATCATAAATAACTAAACACTATATGATAGTTATAACATCACAATTGTTAAATGTTCCATAAGAAATATAGAAAAATCACATCATTAAATGTCCCACGGGGAATATAATGAAATTCACCAATCATAGTCACTAGACATTCCATAAGAAATATATTAGCTAGACACTACACAGTAGTTATAGTGTTACATTGCTAAACATTTCATCGATAATATAGTGAAATTCACATTTCACTAGACACTTCATAGGAAATATAATGAAATCTGCTTGATGTCGCACAACAACTAAAGTGAGTCTATAGTCAATTATGAGTAAGAGCCTCAATACAAGTAAGTATCCTAACTCTTTACTTTGAAATTATGTACTTATTTTCTTTACCACAATTTATCAAGCAAGTAGCTATAAAGGGGGGCAATTGTAAGCACCCAATTTTGAGATGACTTGAGCATGGATGCAATAGAGGATCCAATGATGAAAATTTGTTACAAATAGGTCTCTAGATTTTGAATTTTTAATCTCAGGGATTAATTGTAAATTTTTAAGGACCTAATTACAAAGTTTTTATTCTTTCAAAGGTCAATTTGTAATTAAAAGTAAAAAAGGAAGACTACCGATTATAATTATGTAATTCTGATAGGAGTTATATATTTTTGATTGAAAATATATAATTCTGACCATAATTACACATTTTCGATCAAAAATGTACAATTGCGATTAGAATTGTACATTTCTGATTGAAAATGCATAATTTCGATCGAAATTACACACATCTTACTGACTTCATATCCTGATTTTTCATTTTTTTAGTTTTTATTTTTTTATTTTTATTGGTTTAAAAATAAATAAAAAAGAAGATAATTATTTATTTTTAAATGATAATTGCATATTATCACTTTCTTTTTAAATAAAAAACTTGATTTTGTCTCTTGAATTGATAATTGTAGGAGGTTAACCTCTCCTAGTTCTTTAAAAAGAAAATTTTTATGTGAGAGAGGAAGAAGGAGCTTCTTTTTTTAAAAAAAATCATAGTAAAAAAAAGAGAAAAAACTTTTATTTCTTACATTATTGTTTGTTTGGATAAAGCACATAAATAAAAGTAAAACTACAAAAACTATCTTTCACGTTATTTCTTAAAAAGACATAGAAAAGTTTGAGACCGAAAATCAAATCTGCAGACTTATTCAAACATAGTGAGTCAAATACTTTGAGGAGCAAATCAATATTGCATCCACCATCTTCATTTCTTTCTTTTTTTATTTTATTTATTTTTATTTATTTTTCCTTTATTTGATTTGAATTTAATTTGTGTTTCTTTGTGTTCCTTTCATTATTCTTAATGATGCTACGAATGGTGGGAATATTTGAATGTGGAAGGATGAATACTAAACTAGAATTGAACCCATAAAGATCTATGGAATGCCATGAATTTACACTATGTTTTAAATCATATAGTTTTTAGTTTTTTATTTGTTTTTGTGTTTTATTTTCATGGTATTTGTGTTGTGTATTTATTTGGTTTATTAGGTTGTAACTATTTTTATTGTACGTATGTTGTAATAGCCCCGATAGTGGGATAATAGTGAAACCATTTAATTTTTTTGTCCTTAAAATTAATTAGTAAATTAGGTTCACTTGGTAAAATCCATGGCGACTGTAGTTAATTAGGTCACATGTAAAAATTAGGGTTAGAATCACTACTTGTATGTCTTTTTTGTTTTATTTTATTTATTTGATTGTTTAGGCTTTTATTTTCTTTATTACCCACGTTTAGGTTCAATTCACCATTAATAATCCTATAAAATTAGTTTTTTAGGTCTAATTAAATTAAAATAAACTTAGGTCTAATTAAATTAAAATAAACTTAGGTCTAATTAAATTAAATTAAACTTAGGCCCATTTAGGTTAATTTTCACTTATGCCCATTTTTAGTTTAATTAAAATTTCTTAGATTTAGCTCATCCCATTAAAGCATTTCTTTTAAAATAAATTGATTTAAGATCACTTCTTTTAAATTAAAATTAATTGGAATTGGGCCTCTAATTTAAGCCCAATCCAATCCCATTTTTTCTTTTAAAGCTTGGTAGACTTAGGATCATGTTTTTTAGAATTAAAACTAATAGACATATGCTCATTAATTAATTAAAAATGTGGGCCCACCTTTAGTTTCCATTCCCCTTGTAAATAATATGTTGATTTTGCTAACTTTAAATTAAAATCAATATAGATTAGACTAATTTAGGGACATTTTACCTTGTATGAATGCAAGTTCTTATGTGTTATTTCATGACTAGTTGCCTTTCGAGTTGATTGTTAAAATAGGGTTTAATATAAAATCATATGTAAATTAGAGAATAAGATAATAATTCATAAGCTAATTCTAAATGAACACAATACTATAAGAAGTTAGTATTCCATAACCAAAATCCCTGGTTATGGTGCTAACTTTCTTTTAGAGAATTGAGTTACCACTACCTTTGATTTGTCCCAGTTATTACCCTGGGTGGTGACTCCTCATCTCCACACTATGTCTTTATGATGTAGTAGTATGTTCCCTAGAGCCCTGAGTTTAAAGATTGTCATGGTCGTAAGATACTTGGGTGCACGCTAAACCACGCCATCCACACCAGTTGTTGGTTCTTCTCAATGAGATAGGAGTAGCTTAAGAAAGAGGATTTAAAGATTGCTCAATAATGAAACTATGGTTGAAACTCCCCAAGTCCAAATGTGTATCACTAAGGATTTTCTCAATAGCTTTGATAAAGCTAACTATAAGAGCTTGTAGCCTTTAGAGATGTTGTGTCTCAAAAAATTCTGATATGTTCACTTGAATTTCAAATTCCTGAGGGCAGCTATTGCATTTTAGGATCTGTATGAGCACAATTTTCATTTTAATAACCTCAAACTATGCCATATGTATAAAGAATTTAGTGCTATAGCATGGTGACCCCCCACTAAGTCCGAGGAAGCAATCTTCACTAACCAAGCCATTGAATATCTAAGATTGGGTTTAACACTGCTTGATTAAAGTCCACAAAAGATAGATGAGCTAGTCGCGACAAATAAATAACTAATTCCCATCCAGCTTTTAGGTACCTACAGTGCTAAGAGACTTGGTAATCTGCCTTAGGCATGTATTCTCTACTATTATCTATTCCTCCAGTATTGCATTGTGTCCCATGATGGGTTAGGAAATTACAAGATAATATAGGTAATTGAAGGCATCAAATGTGAAATGACCCCTTTTCCCCTTATTCTAGTTGAGACTATTCAATGATTGGATAATATGAGAACTAGAAGATGCTCTCACTGTGAGTGACCTAGTTTATTTATTTTGGTTTTATGGAGATGCCACCCAATTTTTAGAAAATCAAGAAATAAAGGGGTAGCATTAGGCCACTTGATGAATATTTCCCCTAGTAGAGATTTTCAGGTTCAAGGGATTGAATATACTTTATGACTATTTCTCATTATACAATATTCAATCCATACCATAATTTTGATTATGATAGTTTATATAGCATTCACACAATACATCGAATAATGAAAGATAATAGAGCATGAAATATTATTATTACATTGCTTTCTTAACAAAATACATATAAAAGGAAAAAAGATTGCAAAAATGTAAATCTAGCTTAGATATAATGAACCTATATGGTTAGCACAACCATGTACGTAGCTTGCTGGATCATGCAAATAACAAAATAAGCAATGAACACTCAATCACTTAAAAGAGTAAGCAAAATCTACATAATCATGCATATTTGTAGTGATTATTATGCTCTGATGATATAAAGGATGCATGATGACATCATTAGCTCGAGAACATGATGACCTTAGTTTAAAATGTGAACTTTTCACATTATTGATATGTATAGTGTGATTTCACATTTCAAAACTGCATTGCCTAGCAATTTTAACAAAGTCAGCACGTATTTTTAGGGTCTCCCATTGTGTGTGAAGCAAATGGTTGCTAAAAAGGGCTTTAACGGAATTATTGTTATGTTATCTTATAACTTATATACATCAAGTTATATCACATGTATATGTTGATTAAGTGATGGATGGATACGATGCACACTTTTCATTTTCCCATTGGAGAGATGACCATCTCTCCTCTAGATTTTACCGCTATTATAGGCTTGAGCTTTTATAAGGAGCCTATTCTTTTTAGTGAGGAGGAGTATTCTTCTACTGTGGTAAGGAAGCGCCTCACTAAGGAGTTACTTGGAGTGGTTACCCCTATGAAGTCTTATTGTCCATGCCATACTTATTATACTGAGTTTGTTTTTATTATGCATACAAAGTATAATGCTAATTATGTTTCATCAAAGTTGTTGGCCCATTGCTTCCTATTATACTTGTTGAGTGTTATTATCTTCTTAAATCCTTTAAGTACAAGTAGTTTATGGTTATTGCCTATTCTGAGGGACTTAGATAACCTATCGATTTACAACTGGGGTACTACTGCCTTTACCCATATGTACTTGAGTTTAGACATAGCCTATAAGGGCAACTCAAGGATTTATGGATGCTTGTTTTTTCTAAATGTGAGTAAGAGTTCTTATGTACGTATGTTCTTTTGCTCTTTGTCCATTATTTATCTTTCTAACCTTCTAAATTCTAATTTGATAGATCTAGGCTTATGAGTTTAGGGTTCTTCCTCATCCAACTATCGCGCATCTTCTAGAGGATGGTTTTCCTCATTATGCCTACTAGATTAAGAAGATCACTGACTTGATTGAAGATTATGTAGAGGCTCAGGATTATATGAGTAAGTTGTCCCCTGAACTAGTATGCTTGATTTTGTTGTATTGTTTATTTCATTTCCTAGAGATTCTTTATTCATTTACTTTTTAAGTAGATCCTCCTTTGTAAGTGGGCAATGAGATCACATTGGTTGGCAGAGATGGTGATAGCATGGCAATTAACAGAGAGGTGAGTGTTGCTACATAGTCTTACTATTAAAGTATGGTATTTGGGTGAGCGAGTCCATCATTAGTGGGATGGTCCTTTCATGATAAGAATCCATGTTCCTCCTCTCAGTGACATGTTCTGGAGTCATGAGCTTAGTGCAGATGAGCTTGCTACTGCCATGAAAGGATATCCTTCTGAGAGCCTCTAAAGAGTGCAGACTTCCTTTATGCTAATGTGTTGATTATATAGCTAATTAATGTTATGGCTAGTGGCTTTGTTCCTCCACCTCCACCTCCTCAGGTAGATGATGCTCATCTTACGAATTCAAGGACTCGGGAATCATGTGGATCATCGAGAGTTGATTCTTCTGATCTAGTAAGTTTTTATTCCTGTGTTGTACAAGTATGTAGTGAACTTTGTCAGTAATAAACTATAATTGATATGGTTATAGGGACTTATCTACAGTGACAAGGATCTAACCAAAAAATATTAAGATCCCACTTTGAGGAGGATGAGGACACGTTTTGTACTGAGGCAACTGACTATGCTAGTAATGTGGCTTCCAATAGTATCATTCTTAGAGATTTAGTGGTTAGATCATTCTCAGTGTTGTCTGGGATGAATATATTTGGTGGAGGAGTGTATTTTGATTTGCCTCGTCTTGACTATCCTCAGTCAGATGTTATCCCTTTTGACACTACCCACGTTCATTCTTTATTTCACCTTTGTTTTGTTTATTTGACTTGATGTCTGGTGTTTGACTTATTCACTTGTTCTTTGTAGATCCCCATCTCTACTACTCAGTACTAGTACACTGTTATAGGGAGTGACAACTTTTTTTAAAGTTTACAAGCAATTAGAGGGTTGTACCTATTTATTTATACACATGCTTTATGTGTGCGTGAATGTATGATGTGCAATTTTTATGTAACATAGGTTGAACAACTCCTTACTAATCATAAGTGAGAGTAGGAGTGCATATCTTATCATAATAGAATTAGTAAGTTGGAATCATGGCTAGCATCCTTTGCAATGGATGATGATGAGCATGGATCAGATGATATGGATGCTTGAGCAAGATTGACGTTTGCTCTTAATGGCAGCCACGATCGATGTAGTTGTTTTAGAAGCTAGGTGTAGGGCTTTTTGTACTTATGGTTGCTTTGTTGTATTATTTTATAGAGGTCATGGACTCTGGGTGTTATATTTAGGCATTTTTCCCATATGTGTTGTACGATATGTGTATGATGATGACTATAGTGTTTATGCTCCTTTTTGTACGTCATTATTGATAATGTTTATCATTGCTATCATTTTCCTATTTTATTTTTCCCTTTTTTGCCTAAGGCATCTCCTTTTAGAGCTTTTTGCACTTAACTAGGTTTTCTTTTTCTTCCCTCGTTTATCTAAGGCATCTCCTTTCGAAGCTCTTCACACTTAGTAGGGTTTTTTTTTAGGCTTCGATGATAATGGTTGATCTCGAGTAGCGATCATCTAATGAAAGAAAATGCTAAGCATGCTTGATGCAATTCATAATGATAAAAATGTAATGCACTTTTTCAAAGACATTATGCATAAATTGGCAATCATTCTCATTTCACTTAAATCATTCAAGAAAAGCACATGTGCATTCATACAAAATTTGAACTTAAGGTTACCCCTATGCCTAACTAGCCTTCTTAGGTTTTCTAGTTAAGTATTTTCTCTCTTTCCCTAATTTTTACCTAGGTCGCCTATGAATGGTTTTCACCCTTGTGGGAAGTCCTTAACTTTTTCTTGAGCTATCATTTTTAGGTTTTCAACGCAGTAAATTTTTTTTGCTTTAGATGTAGTACTTCTTCAAGCAGTCTGTATTGATAGGTTTAGAGAATTCAATGCCTTTAGAATCCATCAACTTAACTGCTCCTTTTGATAAGACACATTTGACTAAATATGGACCTTCCCATTTTGGTTTGAATTTCCCTATAGCGTCTAGAACATTCTACATTGCTTACTTTAAAATCCAGTCTCCTGCTTTCACACTCTTGTGTTTTACCTTTTTAATAAAGGTTTTAGCTAACTGAGCATGATACAACTGTGTGTGGAATAAAGCTTTAAGTCTTTGACCATCTAAGAGAGTGAGATTATCATGCCTCTATTGAGCCTAATGCACTTTCAATAATTCAGATTTGATTACTACCTGTAGAGACTTGATTTTTATTTTAACTGGGAGTACTTCTTCTAACCTGTACACTAGTGAGAAAGGAGTTGCTCCTGTTGAAGTTCTTATTATTGTTTGGTACCTCTATAAAGAATATGGCAATCTATCTACCTAATCTCAATGAGTCTGACTCATTTTTTACAAAATCTTCTTAATGTTCTTATTTGCAATTCAATAGCCCCATTTGCTTATAATCGGTAAGGAGAAGATTTATGATATTCCACCTTATAACTCCTTAGTAGTTCTCTAACTTCCCTTTAGAATTGAACAATGTTGTTAGAGATTATGTGATGGGGAATCCCATATTGACAAAACATATTTTATTTTTATGAATTTTTCCACTTATTTAGCTCCTATCCTTGCGAATGATTCTGCTTCAACCCACTTTATGAAGTAATCTACTGCCACTAAGATGAACATGTGTCTGTTTGAAGCTGTTGGGTGGATTTCCCCAATATGTCTAATCCTCATACTGAGAAGGGCCATGGAGAAGAGATGTAGTGTAATTTTGTTAAGGGTGACTGACATCCTTATGAATTTGACACTTATGGCATTCTCTTACAAATTTGATATAGCATTCCATCATCATCATTTTTTACAAATACTTTTAAATATTTTATTAATATTTTTTCAATTTCTCTCCTCTCTTTATGGGTAACATCTTTCAAAATATGCAGAATGCATGGTTTAAATTATGTGCCAATGTTAAATGATTTAGTGCATATGGAATGAATGTCAAATATGCTAATGTTTTTATCAATGCAATGCACACTACCATTAGGAAATACATTGAACAAGTAAGCAAAATTTGATTTCATTGCATTAACTTTAGAGTTTATTACATCATTAGTTTCAAGTATAGAAATTAAAAAAGTGAACTTTCTCTGGATTAGTTGCTTGATAGATGGTTCTGTCTTTGGATCACCCACTATTTGTATATCTCATCAGTAACATTATCCCCATTACTAGCAGAAAACTAGTGGACTATTCTTTTCCTCAATATTATTCTAAAGTGATCTATAAAACTTTGTTGTCTCTTACCATTAGAGAAATATGTAAGTTCATAAGGTACATGTTGTTTCTCACCGAATTATCTCTTTACTAGTGTCGGATAGTAGTAGGTGCATGACCTAAATCCTGAGGTTGGCACACATTTCACATATGTGTAAAGAGTCACATGCTCCAACTTCCACTATGGACACATCCATCTTATTTGGTATTCTGGAGTATTATGCATGCATTCAATCCATTCTTATGTCACGATGTGGGCTGACCATTCATGGAAATCTTTAAAGTGTGTCTCTAAGTGATTCCTAGGTTAGTATCTCATCCAGTCACCTATAGGTTTGTCGAGTAGACTTAGCTTTTCTTATAGCCAAATCTAAAACAACAGAGGGCTACAAGTGAAGTTTGAACTTTTCATATTTTTTAGGTCATCCAAATCTTGAATGGTTTCTACTAAAATCAATGGGAAGGGAGTCATTCTATACTCTATTCCTTCTATAACTTGGAGCATCTTATAATCTCCTAGCCTATCATTCGAGAGGGTAAAATATTGCATGAAGAGGTAACACACAATAATGCATGCCCAAATTAGGGTGTTGGACTTCTTGGTGGTGCAGGTAGCTAGGATTTGTATGGGAATTAATTGTACATTCTCGATGACTAATTCATCAAGCTTTGTGAGCTTGGATCAAGAAAATCTTTTCCAATCTTGGGTAATCAACATTTTAGTTTACAAAAATTGCTTCTTTAGTTTTGGTGGGGATTTATCTTGCTATGGCACTAAATTTCTCGTTCAATGGGCATAGTTCTATAGTGTCAAATCATAATACATTCTCTTAAGGGTCCTAGAACGATACAACAACATGTAAGAGTTAACAGTCGAGGTACATATGCTGGAATGTCTTAATTCATAGCATTCCATATAGTTGCAAGCTTTTCAAATCAGCATTATCAAGACTATAGAGGAAATGTCTAGTGATGCTAGTTTAGGTTCAAAAGTTTTCAACCATAATGCCATCTTTAAGAAAGCTTGATATTCTAGCCTTTAGTTTTCTATTGCTTTATCAAGAAGATTCAGCTTTATAATCACTCATGTTGTATTCCTACACATTTATTTAGGTTAGCTAAATGGATGATCCATGATGTGTGCCTGCAAAAGAAAAGGGTGAGCATGTATGCATAGGGTGGATGCAAAATCCTATAATGAAAGATGATCATTGCTGCAAGAAACCATGGTTAGTATATGCTATCTACATGTATGTTATGTATGCATGATTAGTTTTAAAAGCTTATTAGTGTTTCTTGCACAGTGAACAAATAAATCACAAGCAAGCTCTCACTTCCAACCTTATTACTCAATGAGGTTATTCAGTCTCTTTCCTAGGTGGGTTTCAAACCTATAGTCATCAAGGGACTATGGTTCGGCTCGTAGAACTATGCTGTTTAGATTTGTGTTGATTAGAACCAAAAGGCAAACTGAGGAATGATACTCAAATATGCTTAAGGTAATCATATGATATTAATGTGAGGGTCAATTGTTGGGCATCAAATGATATCTAGAGCCTGTATGCGCCGGTATGTATAGGGCTAAGGTTAATCAAAAGGGGTCCGAGTTCTTACCCCCATATCGATATTCGATATGTTTATTGAGAGTTATGAAAATATCATTTGATAGTTTACAATTTGATTATGTCGACATAAAGGTCCACAATCTAATTGAATTCCTAACCTATTCATTTGATATGATAAGAATAAATGGACAACATCTCAGGTTATGTCATTAAGAGACATCATTGTTTACTAGTTTATATAAACTATTTAGGCTGAGGTATATGATTCTTATCATTCCTCATGCTTCGGGCTCACATGCAACAGACAAGAATCATATGGATCTAAGCATGAACATTCTATAAAAATTGACATTATGACATCATTCGATGATAGACAATATGAGAGTCATGTCATTTATGAATATAAGGTTAAACATATAGCATTAGGACAAGGATAGTATACAAAGCTTAGTGGAATCCTAATAGAATTTACTACTAGTTTATCGTTATGGGCAGAGTTATAGTGAAAGGCTAAGGGTTCCTTTAGCAAGAATGCTCCCATATGACTAGTGTTATGGACTCAGATCAGTGAGTCTAAACTTCTTTGATAACTCATGTCACCCCCTTCTAAGACTTAGGTCACAGACTCTAGTCAAATGAGCCTGGCGATATAACGAGTAAAGGCTAAAGGTGAAAAATTCGAATCGGTCACCCCACGCTCATATAGAACTATAATGGATCACTTTCCATCATTGTCGGCTGATAAGGACCAATGGTGCACATGTGATGTGTAGTGCAAATGCAATGGTGAAGGGCTCTATACAATTGAGTATTGCATAATGAGAAATAGTCATTTTTGAGTTGATCTCTCTTACTTAGAAGTCCCTAGTGGAGTCGACAATGTGAGAAACCTGGTTTATTTTTTTTGATCTTGTGTTTTATTTTTGAGGGACATGGCAACTTTACCGAATAAGGACAAATGATTGGACTTAAAAGGAACAATATGCTTTTTTATCTTGTGGAGTCACCACTCAATTTTTAGAAAATTGGGAAAAGAAAGGGGCAACATTGGGTCACTTAATGAGTATTGCCCCCAGCAGAGATTTTTGGGTTTGGGGGATTGCATATACTTTATGACTATTTCTCATTATACAATATTCTATGTATAGCTACCGTAACACCCTAGTTTTGATTATAATAGTTTATATAGCATTCATACAATACATCAGATAATAAAGCATGAAATATCATTATTACATCATTTTCCTAACAAAATACATATGAAAGGAAAAGATATTGTGAAAATGTAAATCTAGCTTAATAGCACAATTATGCACATAGCTTGCTCGATCATACGAATAATAGAATAAGCAATGAACACTCAATCACTTGAAAGAGTAAGTAAAATGTATATAATCATGCATGTTTATAGTGATTATTATGCTATAATAATATATAATGATGACATAAGGGATGCATAATGACATCTTGGATCAAGAGCATGATGACCCTAGTCCGAAATGTGAACTTTTCACGTTATTAATATGTATGGTGTGATTTCATGTTTTGAAACTAGAGGATGCAAAATGATGATATGAAATGAGGAAAACAAAGCATAAGTTATTTATATATCATGCAAATTGCCGGTCTCAATATGCAAGCACAATAAATTTCACAAATGATAGCGACATTAAAGTAAAATGCAGTGCAATAAAATAAACATGCTAAAATGATTGTGTGGTCCTTAAATTTGATTGAGCTTGTGTGAGTTTTGAAGCTTTAGAATAATGTAAATTTATATACCTTTGAAGCTTTCTTTAACAAAGGTGAGGGTAGGTTTGGTGGAAAATAGGTCTAATAACCTAAGAAAAACACAATGGAAGAGCTAAAAGTGTGTGGAAATGGGTTTCCAGCATCTTCAAACGAATAGATTTTTTAGTGTGTAGGTTGTTGTTGTCAAAATGAGGTGTGGAGACCCCCATTTATAGTGCAAAGTTCAAGAAAGGGTGTGTGTGTGAGTGGTCACACACATATTCTTAGAATGGAGCACAAAGCCATACTAAGTTCACATGGCTACGCACTTAATAAGTGATCACGAGCATGGTCACGTACACTCACATAGGGTCATGAACTCTTTCATGCTATGTGCACATGATTCGAGGATTTTTTAAGGCTTTTTAAAGTTGGTTTTTAGGATTTATAGGTCTTCTAGACACATTTTCGAAGTCTGTTTTGTCTAATTCGGCCTTGATTTTAGTACATGACACCTAAGGGTGTTTATGGCTACATGCACACTTCTAAGCGACACATGCTAATCCTTGGGTTTTTTTGGACTATTCCAGGACCACTTTCAAGGGGTTTAAAGCCTTTTAGACATGTTTTTGAAGTTTATTTTATCAAAATCAATTTTTAATTTTTCATAAAGTTAGGTCTCGATTTAAAAAAATGAACATTGGCTCCATAAGCTGCGTGTTCTGAGAGAAGATTGCTCAAAATAAGCCTCTTATTATTATGATAGTTCATATTTTGTAAGATCATAGCATAACTTAATGGCTTAAAGATCAATTTTCCACACTGGTGGAATTAGTTAAGGTTTTAGGGTTGCACACTTCAGAGGTGTTATGAATGAGCCGACTCTAGTCATGTTTAAAGATTTATTTCATCATTGAACCTTTTTAGGGACATTCAAATTTGAGATATGACACTCACTTCATTAGAAGCCTTATTATAGCTCTAAATCTAGCTCCAACAGAAATGCAGCATTTTAGAAAAACCTTCAGGGAATTGGCTGAAATACAAACATAGTCATCTCTAAGAAAGGCATCTTGAGCATGTCACTTATCATTCCTCACAAATCACATGTGAGAAATGTTTTGAATGGATGAATACCATCCTAGAAAGCTAGATATCCTAGACATGCCCTTGGTGGAAGTTAGAATATGTGACTTTAGGCACATGTGTGAACTGTGTAATGATTTATGGATTTAGATCATGCACTCACTATTACCTAGCATCAGTAACTAGAAAATTTGGAGTAAAACAAAGTATACCATTAAAACTCGTAAGCTTTAAAGGTGGTAGGCTTCTCTAAAGATTCATTGACCACTTCAGGACTACATGGGGCAAGAGGATCTTTTATCATTTCATCATTCCATGCATATTGCATATTTCAAAAAGATGTAACCCATTAATAAATTAAAGAATTAGGAAACATATTAATAAAATACTCTAAATTCTTCAATTAGACATATGATGACATGCTGGGCATAAATAGAGACATTGCTCAGCATTATATTCTGACCAAAGAAGGTGTAAACAGGTGAAGTAGAAGTTACAAAGATTGAGACTAGAGTGCGCATAATTGGTAAAGGAGGATATAGGAAAGCAAATCAAAGAAAGGTTTTATAAAGTAGTGGATTACCCATAATGGCTAGCTAATACAATTCTAGTATCGAAGAATGATAGGAAAGTAAGAATCTATATGGACTATAGAGATCTCAATAAATCATGCCCAAAGGATAATTTCCCTTTACCTCGTGTAGATGTGTTGATTAACAATGCTACTACATGTGTAATGTACTCCATTATGGATAGATTTTCAGGATATAACTAGATTCTCATGGAAATCATTGATAAATCTAAACTTCTTTTATAACCGAATGGGGGATATACTGTTGTAAGGTGATGCCATTTGGCTTAAAGAACGTAGATGCAACTTTTAAAGAATGGTTATGATAAAGTTCTATGACATGATACACAAGGAAGTAGAAGTCTATGTTAATGATATAATGGTGAAATTAAGAACTCAAGAAGAACACCCTATAGCACTAAAAAAATTCTTTCAAAGGGTAGAAAAGTATAATTTGACGCTCAATCTAAAAAAGTGTATTTAGTGTGACTTTAAGGAAGATGCTAGATTATATGGTCAGCCAAAGAGGGATTGAGGTCAACCTAGACAAAGTAAAAGCAACCCAACCAAAGTGAGATATTGATACCAAAGACTAGAAAAGAGATTCAAGGTTTTTGGGAAAGTTGCAATTCATTAGTAGTTTCATAGCCAGATTGACAGAAGTATGTGAACTGATATTCAAGCTGCCAAAAAAGAATCAACCTATGGTTTAGGATGAACAATGTCAAACTATTTTTTAAAAGATTAGGGATTATCTCATGAATCCTTAAATCCTAACGACTCCTAAAATGGGAAAACCCTTGATTTTCTATTTAGTAATTGAAGAAAACATAATTAGAGCCATGCTTGCTCAAGAAGGAGAAGCACGAGTAGAGCATGTAGTCTATTACTTAAGTAAAAAGACATTGCCCTATAAGGAAAATATAATCAATTTAAGCAAACCTGTCTAACAATGGTTTGGGCCATGAAAAAGGTAAGACATTATTTCCAATCTTACAAGTTCAATCAATCTCAAAGCTGGATCCGATGAAATTCCTATTTAAAGCACTATCAATAATAGGAAAATTGGCCAAGTGGTTAATATGAATGATAAATAGCCAACCAAACATCTAGGCACTAATTTCAGCCTTAATCATACTTCTAGTTGGCTATCCCTTATGGGAAAACCAACTAGACAAGTCCTTGTTTTGTCCTTTCACTTTTCTTACTCTAAAAGGAATTATAGGATGGTCATTAAAGCTCCTATATGTTCATGATTATACATCATCTAAATGAGTTTTAGTGGTCCTAGGATGATTTTTTTCTAATTTTTGTTTAATTATTTTTATTTTAAAATAATTTATTTTTAATTTTCAGTTAATATTTTCAATCCTTTCTTAATTCCATTACTTTTCATGTTTTGATTTTTTCTTTGGGTTGATGATCAAGATTAAGATATTTTATTAGGATTTATTTTTATGATTGTGTGTTTGGTGTTATTTTTTATTTGTATTATGTACTACTAACTTTTATGTGTGGATGTGTTAGCCTTTGATCCTTTTATAATCTTATGGCTACTTATGTATAGATCTTTATATGTTGATGTGATCATCCTTTGATTTTACTTGTCTTGTTTCTTGATGATGACAAGTGTTAGTGATCTATGTTTATTATGTAGATTCTTCAAGTTAATAATTACTAACCTTTGTTGATTTTGTATATTTCCTTTGTTCATTATGCTTTTTTTTATATATATTTTTATTGCATATTGGCCTTGCCTTTTGTTGTCATAAATTATGTATTATTGCCACTAACCATCGTTTCTTATCAAATTGATTTTGAGTACTATTTTTTTGTCTCTTGCATTCTTGTTTTTTTATGTATTCTTATGTGTTTGCTTACATATCATTTTCTTGATTATATATCACCATCACTCATATGTTTCATTTTTTTTAGATTATTAGATGCATTTTGCATGCACCCAGACTTGCATCACTGTCATTCTTGCATACACCCCATAATTTGCATTTGTTTTGTATGAACCCTAAATTGCATTATGCATCATGTGCATTTTCATGCACCTTAGATTTATTATTGCTTATGTTTTTCATGCATTAGCATTAGCATTAGCATCATCTCTTACATCTTATATATCTCTGTTATCAAATCTTAAAGCCCTCAATCTCTTAAGCTACTAACTCTACTAATATATACTAGCTCTTACAAACATCTAACATTTAATTTTCATGTTATTTACATTTTAAACACTTTTATTAATTGCTTATTATTTATATTGTTCATGATCATCAATTTCTCAATCTTAATCTATATCTATATTCATGAATACATACATACATACATACATATATATATATATATATATATATGCAAAATGCATGATGTAAGAAACACTCGAACCTAAAACTAGACTATTGAGTCAATGAGACACGTGCCTAAGGTGACCATAGTAAAAGCACGATTACTCTCTGTTATCAAATCTTAAAGCCCTCAATCTATTAAGCTAATAACTCTACTAACATATACTAGCTCTTACAAACTTCTAACATTTAATTTTCATGTTATTTACATTTTAAACAGTTTTATTTATTGCTTATAATTTATATTGTTCATGATCATCAATTTCTCAATCTTAATCTATATCTATAGTCATGAATACATACATACATACATATATATTATATATATATGTAAAATGCATGATGTAAGAAACACCCGAACCTAAAACTAGACTATCGAGTCAATGAGACGCGTGCCTAAGGTGACCATAGTAAAAGCAAGATTGCTCGAACATGCAACTTGTTAGACTGAGAATCACATTACAATATCAAACTAAAGTTTACTAAAAATGATGACTAACACATCAAATCATTTGAAAACATCTTTTCGAACCTTAAAAGATAAAAAATATCCCTCAAATGAAAATGAAGATAGAAAGAGCCCTAAAAATAAGCTAAACAATGCGCACGCCCCATGTGCTCAAGTGTGTGGAGCACAAGCCCAAGTGTGTGTGACACGCACTCTTATGTATGAAAATGCACTAAAAATCACATAATAGTTAATTTTCAACACGTGCACTCACTTGTGTCATACGTGCTCACATGCCAACATGTGAGACACGTGTTCTATCTCGTGAAAAACACCTCCCCTCACTTTTGTGTCTATGCGTGCACAACATGTGAGACATTCATTCTAACGCATGACAAACATCTCTCATCACTCCTATGTCTATAAATAGCATTATCCTCTTCATTTTGAATAGGACTTTTTAATAATATATTATTACTTTACCAGATTAAAGACTCAGGACACCTGAAAATACTATTAATCAATCTTCTTTTCTTGTTTAATGATAAATTATTCCCTCCTTTTTCTTACCAAACCGAACCATATCATTATCAAAGCACGCTTCAAAGGTAATAAAACACACATTACACATGATTTCTACACAAATCTTGGCAAGGATAACTCGTATAGCACAAAGCAAGTGCTTATAATCTCCTAAAAATGAGTTAGCCAACTTTGAGGACCAAACAATCATTTTTTTCACATGTAGTTTTTCTATAAATATTGCATTTTCTCTTATACCTCAATTCTCTCTTTTGATTTTACACAACCAACAATTTGTGAATCTGTTGTGATTGTATGATGAAACTAGCTATATTACTTGCTATGTGTATAATTTTGCTTCATTTTTCATATTATTGAACTGTCATTTTGCATTTTCATTTCTAAAAATGTAAAAATACAAAAAAAAAATATTATATTTATAATAAAAATAGCATTTTTACAATTTTCTATAATTTTTTTGCATTTTCCCTATTTTAAAAATTATTTTAATTATAAAAATATCATATTTTGTAATAAAGTTTCCATTTTAATGTAAAAAGTATCATTTTTCATATAAATTTCTAATTTTTTATCTTCAAAATATCAAAATTCTTATTTTTTACATAATGTAAGCGACCTCTTTTTTGGTCTATTCTTTTTGTACTTTGTTAGATAGTGTAGCAGGTCTTTCCGTTTTCGAGAGACATGGCAACTTTACCGAATAGGGACAAGTGATTGGTCTCGAAGGGATGAGACGCTTTTGATTTTATAGAGTTGCCACCCATCTTTTAGAAAATCGAGAAAAGAAAGGAATAACATTAGGTCACTCAGCAAGTATTGTCCCCAGTAAAGATTTTCGAGTTCAGGAGATCACATCTACTTTTTGACTATTTTCCATTATAGGATAATCGATGTATAGCTACCACATCACCCTAGTTTTGGTAATGACAGTTCATATAACATTCACATAATACATCATAAGTATAAGATAATAAGGCTAAAAATTCATTTATTACATCAATTCCCTAATAAAATACATATGAAAAGGAAAGGATTGTGGAAAGATAAATCTAGTATCATTGATTTGCAAGAATAATATGATCATTTACACAGCTTGCTTGATGAATGATGGGATGATCATGCTTGTAGTGATTATTTATGCTATGATGATGAATGATGAGAATGTAAAGGATACATGAGGTCATCACTAGATCGAGAGCATGATAACTCTATTCTGGGACATGAACTTTTTCACATTATTGATATTTACGATGTGATTTCATGATTTCATAAATAGAGGATGCAGAATGATGATATGAAATGAGCATAATAAAGCATATACTATTCACATAGCATGCAAGATTGTCAGTCTCATCACATAAGCACAATAGTATTCTTAAATGCTGGTGATAGTAAAATAAAATGTAACACAATAAAATAAATTTGCTAAAATGATTATATGGTACTCAGATTCAATGAAGCTTAGGTGAGCTTTGAAGCTTTAGCTTCAAAAGATTATCAAGCTTTCCTCGTAAAGAGGTTCAAAATGACAATAGATGATGCTATATTATACACCTTTGAAGCATGCTTTGACAAAGATAAGGTTTGGTTTGGTGGAAAAGGGATCTAACAACCTAAGGGAAAGGTTGTGGGAGAGCAAAAACTATCTAGAAAGGGGTTCTAGTGCCTTTGATCGAACTGATTTTTGAGTGTGTGTGTTTCTACTTGCTCCCCCTCCAAAATGGGGTGTAGAGGGGTTTATTTATAGGAAAAAATGTGTAGAATAGGGTGGGGTAAGCATGGTCACGCACGTACAAAGGGATTTTTATATGTAGCCAAACCAAGTGCGTGTGGTCATGCATAGTGTGCACGTGGTCACTTGTTTAGTTCTTGCCCATGCACGCATGTGTACATTTCCACATGCACTTCAATGCTCTATATGCTCTTCTCGAGTTTTACACGTGTTGTTTCAGGGTTGGTTCCTAGGGTTTTGAGGCCTTTCGGACATGTTTCTAGAGTCTGTTTTTCCAAATTCGACCTTGATTTTAGCACATGACACCTAAGGGTGTTTACACGCACTTCTAAGTGATACATGTTGATACTCAGGTTATGTTGGACCATTTTGGGACCACATTCGGAGGTTTTGGAGCCTTCTAAAAATGTTTTCAAAGTCAATTTTGTCAAAATCAATTTCCATTTTTCATGAAGCTAGGTCCTGGTCTAACAAAATGCACACTAGCCAACGAGCTAAGCATTTTGAGAGGAGTTTTCTTAAAATAAAAGCTCTCATTGTTCTGATAATTCATATTTTGCAAGGTTAAAGCACAACTTAATGGCTCGATGATTGATTTTGCACACTGGTGGGGTTGATTAGGTTTTTTAAGGTTGCATATTTCAGAGGCATTACGAACAGGCATACTCTAGTTATCTCGAGGATTCGTTTCATCATTGGACCTTTTTAAGGACAGTCAAATTTAAGGTATGACACATAATTTTTGCATTTTCTACACATTTTATTATCATAAATCACATTTAGACATAAATTTTATATTTTCTATCTAAATCCTACATCTTGCATATAAAAATTGCATTCGTATCTTTATATTAAAAATAATTATTTTTCATATAAAGTCTTCATTTTTCTTTCAAAAAACATAAAATTCAGCATTCTCCTTACATCTCATAATCAAAATCACATTTTTAATATAAATTTCATATTTGCAGCAAAAATCATATATTGACATAAAATCTACATTATTTTTTAACAAATTCTACATTTTGATGTCAAAGTGTCATTTTTTATATTAAAAATGGCATTTTTTTACACAAATTTTGCATTCTTATGTGAAAATCAATCTTTTTCACATAAAGTTCCTATTTTTAATTATGAAAATCATATTTTACATTAAAAATCATCATTTTTACATATCAATAGCATTCTTAGCATTTTTGTTATTAATTATCATTTTTATGTTCAAATTGCATCCTCATTGCTAAAATTGCATTTCACACATTTCTATGCATAAACTGCATCTTCATCATAAAAAAATCACATTTTTGGGACTAAAAAAACTATTCACATGTCCTATGATGAAATTCGGTTTACTTTTCTTTAATCTAGTATTTTTATTATTCTCTTGTCATTTAAAATGATCACTTTGCCTTTAGTAGTCATTCTACATTATCTCATCTTAATTCCTGCAAATATATGTTACTATATGCTACTCCAATTGAATGAACATTTCCTACTTACTTGCTATATATTCAAATGGATGGATAAAGTGCACATATCTGTGCTAACCTTTGTTTTGCAAGTGTATTTTAGATCTAAGGCTAGATTTAAATTTATGTCTTTTTTCTCTTTTAAATGTATTTACTAGGAAAGCGATGCAAATAATTGTAAAAATTTTTCTTTACTTTCCGTCTATTATATGCAGTGTGAATGTCTATATATAAACTATCACTATGAAACTAAGGTAATGCGGTAACTATATACCGAGTATTATATAATAAGAAATAACCAAAAAGTATATACGACCTTCTGGACTCAAAATCTTTAATGGGGACAACACTCGTTGAGTGACCCAATATTGTCCCTTATATCTTTCCCAAAAAAATTGGGTGGTGACTCCACAAATATAAAAGTTTCATGTCCTCTCAAGAATGAACATTTGTCTTTGTCTCACAAACAGAATGGATCAATCCCTTTTCGGTAAAATGCTCGCCCCACAAAATTTTTTGTCACTCACAATTTGCTTAATTAATATTTTAGTATCTGATAAAATGTTATATTGATCTTCAACATCCTCCATAGCTCTTCTCAAACAACATGAGTTCCTTATACATAATAATTAACTCTATCTTTTATCCTCAATCAAAGCACATTTCCATTGACTATCAATTTGTTAGAGAAAAAGGTGGCTCTTGGTCCACTCATCACATAGTTCGTTAAATTATGTTATCAAATTGTTGATATCTTTACAAAGCACATTACCAAGCATTCATTTTAGCTTTTAAGAAGCAAGCTTGGAGTTCATTCCATTCCCTCCAACTTGAAAAAGGGTGAAGAAGACCATCTTGTAACCACCATAAAATGCACTTAAGATGGCAAGCATCGTTGATCATCATCAACAGTAAGAAAATTTTTGAATTTTATTTTTTACTTTTATTCCTCATATTTCCTTCCTATTTTGGCCCTATAATTATGGTTATCATTTATAACCTATAGTGATATCCTTCCTTTATAAAACAGCTACAATCTCTTGCATATAATTCTATATAAGAGGATGTTAGCCTTGTTGTTTAGTTATGAATCAGATTTATCGTTTTTCTTCATCTTATACACTGAAGCTACTTTTAAAACGATTTAAAGCTTTGATATTGGGCTCAATCTTACATTTTAACTTAGTTATCCATAGTCCAAATTATGTAATTTCTATTAACAAATTTTGTAGTTCTCCATAATGCCAAATAATAATGATAATAATAATAATATTATTTGTTATGTCACATATTTAATTACTAACAACAACAATAATAATAATAATAACAACAACAATAATAATAATAATAATGTTATTTATTATTAATTTTTTGAGATAAAACATATTAAAATAGTTTTTTACTTTTTAAATACATTATTTCACTTGCCTTCAAGAGTGAGTGTAATATAAACTCTTCAATTAGAGCTGATTGACCAAAAATGCCTTGGAGAAAATTATCAGGAAGTTATTTGAGTTCAATTTTTTTTTCATGATAAATGAGTGTGTGAATCGGTAAATAAATTACAATTTAGTGTATTTAGTAAGTCTTTTTTAAGCAACAAGTTAACCAGCATTTAAATTTTTTATTTTTTAAATAATATAATTTTGACATTATAATATAAGAAATGACATATTTTTATAACTATTTTAATATGTCATTGCATTATAATACTTCTTCCTATTTGGAGTATTAATTTGAAAATGATGACAATAATTAATCAATATTTTGAAAATGACCTCCTCAATACATTTAATTATAATTTATTTATAAGTTCATGCTCCCTTTTCATAAAAGAAAAAAGGTTAGAAAAACAAACTGTCAAAATCGAAAAATTTCAAATACGAAGAACGTAATTATTCCATATGTATTATATATTAATAATAGGAAATTGCTCCTTTACAATCTAAAGAATAGCATGCGTTCATATGTAGCACAAATGATGTTTTGCATGTACATTTATTTTGGACAAATATATGGAGCCTTTTATGTAGCACATAAGAATTTCAAATTGTTCCACTCATTTGTGTTTATATACATTACAAAAAAATTATATACCCTAGAAAATGTTTTTAAAATTTATTTCAAAAATTACAATTTTCAATATTATTTAATATTTAATTGAGAAATTGCAAATCAAAATTGATGATTGATATTGAAAATATATAAGGGTAATATTTTTGAAACCATCATAATAAAATTTTACAACTTTTAAACCATATAAAAAAACTCATAAAAATATTAATACACCAAAGTTTTTTTTTTCCAAAAATTATTAGATTTATTATGTTCATTGTATTGTATAATATTATTATAGTACTAGTATTTTTTTTTCTTTCAAAACTAGGGTCTTATTTCGATCATATTAGTATTTGTAAATGGTAGTTCATGGGCCAAAGATTTCATCACTTTTAATCAAGAGATTTTTACGAAAATACCCTATTTTGAATTGTTGTGAAAAAAAATCCTTCACGTTTTCAAAAATATCCTTCTTATTTCATAGAGGTTTCTTCATTGTTTATTCTTCCTCCTTTGCATTTCTTCTTTTTTTTTCAATTTCTTTAAGTTTTGATTTTTAAGTTGATTTTTTTTTCTTTTTTTCGGTGGTAACTGCTCTTACTAGTGTGGAAATTAGCTACCATTTTATTTTTGGGGGTTATTTCTTATGAGAATTTTATGGTTAACACAAGATCAGAAAATCCTAACCCTGTGAAATAGAGAGAATGAAGTGCGAAGAAGAAAAGAGGTGTAGGAGTAAAAATGGTGAAGAAGACAATATGCAATAGTGAAAAAAAAGGACATGCAAAGAAGGATAGTGGTGGTGTTTCGGGTAGGAAGAAAAGGGGTTCTGAGGGTATAGATATTAATGTTGATAGGGGGAAGAAGAAAATGAAAAAGGATGTTGATAAAGGATCTGGTGTCAAGGTTGCTACTTTAAAGGTATTTATTATTTATTATTTTTTGATTTAGGTTTTGTTTCATTTAGTTTCTGATCACATTTTTTAGGACTTGGAGCCTTTATTGCGATGAGTATTTTAAAGCTAAGGTCGCTTTATCATATAGTGTTCTTAATTTTATTAAACAAGTTTTGAATGAAGCTCAGTTTAGTGTTTTTCATGATTTTTTTTTATTTACTGAAATTCTAAGTTCAATGCTAATTGATTCATTCTCTTTTGTTAAGAGAATTGAAGCAACCCAATTTGTATGAGTGTTATTTGATGTGTTTGGAAAGAGATTAAAATTTGGGATGGATGAATTTGCGTTAGTTACTAGGTTAAGGCGTGTTGGTAACTCTATGTTGTCAACTATTTTTATAGAGGAGAATAGGTTGATTTTAAAATATTTTGGTGGTTTGAAGAAAATATACAAGCAGTATGTGCATTAGTGTTTGTTGTCCAAAAGTTGGGATAATGATGAAGTGGTGTTAAGATTGCTTTGATTTATTTTATTGAAGTTTTTTGTATGAGTTCTCCATTAGAGAAGATGGTGAGTAAAAGAACATTTCATATTGTTGAGTGTAGTTTTTGTAATGAGTATCATTGGGGGAAGAATGCATTTTATTTAACCATGGAATACTTGAAGGGGAATCTTTTTACAAGTAAAAATAGAAAGAAAAATGATTGGACTTTTTACAAATTGAATGGCTTTCCTACGATGTTCAAATATGATTTTATGAATGTTGTCCATTTGTGGTTGATAATATTTGTGTACACAATGGTCTAAAGAATCTGCTTATTCCTTAAATTCTGGATTGCACTTATAAATCAAATTTGAGTTACAAGGTATTGCAACACTTGATTTTCAGCAAATCGCTGAGTAAGGTAAATTTTGTTTTAGTTATTTAATTTTTTTAATTTTTATTGTTATTTTTTTAGTTGAAATTGAGGACTGTATCTCCCACTGAGGAAGAGTTGTCAAGGTTGGCTTTAGGTTTTTTTTTTAAAAGGTGAGGAAGAGTTTGGTGATTCTAGTGATGTGAAAAGTTCACCCAATTCTTTTAACTTTGTAAATTAATTAGCTTTAAGACATGATTGTTTAAGAAATGAATTTAATGATTTAAAGTTATTTATGTATAAAAAGTTGTATTATCTTTCTTCTTCAATGAAATTGGTTATGGACAAACTAGGAGTTGAAAATATTGATTTAAATGCTGATTCAGATGAAAATATCATGTTTATGTTAAAAAATAAAAAAAATGTTGATGGAAATGATGGAGGCGATGCATCATGTGTTGTTAGTTATTTTGTTATGTTTTGTTTTTAATTTTTTTCATTGTGGTTTTGTTTACTTTTAGTTTCTGATGTCATGTTAAATTTGGTGGAAAAGGTGGAGCTGTTGATGGTGCTTCTTCTGCTAGTTTAGGTGATAAAGAGTAGGCTTGTGAAGAAAAAGAAAGTGAATGTAAAGGGAGAGAAGATGGAGGGGATGGTGGGAATAAAAAAGCTCATGATTTAGAGATAAGATATTCTATTAAGGTGGATTTGAATATTTTTTTTAATCATTTTGATTTTTTTAAAAAATTTTGATACTATTTTTTTTTATTTTATGATGATACTTGTTTGAATTCCAATAGCAAAGATGATTCTAATAAAGATAATGATGAAGTGGTGAAGAAGTCTAATGTGGTGTGTTACATTTGTTTTGTTTTATTAATATATTATTTTTTTGGTTTTTTTTAGTTATTGTCATACCTCAAATTTAACTATCCCCAAAAAGGTCCAATGATGAAACGAATCCTCGAGATGACTAGAGTCTACTCGTTTGTAACACCTCTAAAGTGTGCAACCTCAAAATACCTAATTGATCCCACTAGTGTGTAAAATTGATCACTGAGCCATTAAGTTGTGCTTCAACCTTGTAAAATATGAATTATCGAAACACTAATAGGTTTTATTTAAAGAAAACCCCTCTTCGAATGCTCAGCTTGTTAAGCTAATATGCATTTCGTTAGACTAGGACCTAGCTTTATAAAAAAATGGAAATCAATTTGACAAAACAGACTTCGAAAAGACATCTGAAAGGCTCTAAAACCTTTGAAAGTGGTCCTAGATTAGTCCAACACTACCCGTCTATCAGTGCGTACCGTTTAAGTGCACATAAATACCTCTAGGTTTCATGTGCTAAAATCGAGGCCAAATTTGGTAAAACAAACTCGGAAAATGCATCTAGAAGGCCTAAAAACCCTAGGAACCGACCCCAGAACAACACACATAGAATTCGATAAGAGCATGTAGAGCATCGAAGTACATATAGAAATGCACACATGCGCTCGTGGCCATGCGCCAAGCACTTGACCACATGCACTTGGCGTGGCCACGTGAAAAAATCCCCTTATACGTGTGTGATCACACCTACACCACCCCATTTACATATTTTGTCCTATAAATAGACCCCTCTACACTCCATTTTGGAGGGGGGCAAGTGAAAACATACACACACTCAAAAGTCAATCCAATCAAAGGCATGGGAAATCCCTCTCTATATAGTTTTTTTCTCTCCCACAACCTTTCCCTTAGGTTGTTAGATCCCTCCTTGCACTAAACCAAGCCTCATTTTTGTCAAAGCACGCTTCAAAGGTATACAATATAGCATCATTCTACTGTCATTTTGAACCCCTCAATGAGGAAAGCTTGATAATCTCTCAAAGCTAAAGCTTCAAAGCTCACATAAGCTTAGTCGAGTATGAGGACCATACAATTATTTTAGCATGTTTATTTTATCGTATTAAATTTTATTTTACTATCACCAGCATTTAGGAATATTATTATGCTTATGTAATGAGGCTAGCAAACTTAAATGCTACATGAATAATATATGCGTTATTATGGTCATTTTACATCATCATTCTGCATCCTCTATTTCTGAAGTCATGAAATCACATCATAAATATCAATAATGTGAAAAAGTTCATGTCCCATAATAGAATCATCATGCTCTCAGTCCAATGATGACCTCATGCATCATTTATATTATCATCATTCATCATTATAGCATAAATAATCACCGCAAGCATGATCATCCTATCATTTATCAAATAAGCTATGTAAATGGCCATGTTACCCTTGCAGATCAATTATATTAGATTTGCTTTTCCACAATCTTTTTCCTTTTATATGTATTTTACCAAGAAAGCAATGTAATAAAATTTTTAGCTTTATTATCTTATACTATCTAATGTACTGTGTGAATGCTACATAAACTATCATTATTGAAACTAAGGTATTGTGTTAGCTATACTTTGAATATCATATAATAAGAAATAGTTAAAAAGTAAATACAATCTCCTAAACCCAGAAATCTCTGCTAGGGATAATACTTAATGAGTGACCTGATGTTGTCCCTTTTTTTTCCCTAATTTTCTAAAAATCAGGTGGCAACTCCATAAAATCAAAAGTGTCTCATCCCCCTAAGACTAATCACTTATCCCTATTCAGTAAAGTTTCTATGTCCCTCAGAAAAGGAAAGACCCACTAAACTGTCTAACAAATTGACAAAAAACCACAAATAATAAAGTCTCACAAGATGAGGTCACTCACAATGGCAACTCTACTGGGGACTTCTAAGTAAGAGGGATCAACTCAAAAATGATTATTTCTCATTATACAATATTCAATCATATAAAGCCCCTCACCACTGCATTTGCATTATACATCACACGTGCACTACTTGTCCTAAAAGTCCCTATAATACTAAATGACATTGCCACCATGATTCCACTTGAGTCACAGGGCAACGAAGATATGGTATTATCACCTTTAGTCTTTACTCGTGCATTTTTTGGACTCATCTTACCAGAGTCTATAACCCAAGTCTTTAAGGGGGGCGACTAAGTTATCAAAAGACTACTAGAGTCACTGATTGGAGCTTGTAACCCTAGTCATATAGGGGCATTCTCGCTAAAGGAACCCTTACCCTTTCACCCTGACTCAGCTCATGTAGATAAACCAGTAACAATATCCACTAAGATTCCACCAAGCTATGCATGTTATCCTTGTCCTAACACTGTCCGTTTGACTTCATACTTATAAATGACATGACCCTCTTAGTGTCTATCATCGAACGATGTCATAATGTCAGTTTTTGTAGAAATTTTATGCTCAGGACCACATGATTCTCATCTACTTCATATGAGCCCGAAGCATGAGGAATGATGAGAATCATGTACCTCAGCTTGAATAGTCTATGTGAATTAACAAATAACAACATCCCTCAATGACAGAACCTACGAGATGTCATCCATTTATCCTTATAAGATCAAATGAATGGGTTAGGAACCTAACTAGATTATGGGCCTCTATGCTGGTGAAATCAAACTGTAAACTATTAAACGATACTTTCATGACTTATGGTAAACATATCAAATATTGATGTGGGAGCAAGAACTCTGACTCCCTTTGATTGACCTTGGTCCTATGCAAATGGGTGCATATGGGCTTTGGACATAATTTGAAGCCCAAAGATTGACCCTCACATTGACATTGATTACCTCAAGCACATTTAAGTATCGTTCCTTAGTTTACCCTTTGGTTCTGATCGACATAAATTGAAACATCCTAGTTTGAGAGCAAAACCATAGTCCCCTAATGACTATAAGTTTTAAACCTACCTCGGAAAGAGATTGAATGACCTCGCAAAGAAATAAGGTTGGAAGCGAGAGCTTGCTTATGATTGGTTTGTTCACTGTGCAAGAAAACTAACCAGCTTTAATCATGCATACATCACATACATATAAATAGCATGTACTAACCACTACTTCTTTCAGGAATAATCATTTTTTAATTATAGGATTTTTGCATCCACTTTATGCATACATGCTCACCTTTTTCTTTTGCAAGAACACGTCATACATCATTCATTTAACTAACATTAATAAATGCACAGGAATACTACATCCAAACATGAGTGACCACAAAGCTAAGTCTTCTCGCGAAGCAATAAAAAATTGAAATCCAAGATCCAAAAACTGCTTAATAGTGGCACCATGGTCGAAAACCCCCCAACCCAAACCAGTATCATTAGACATTTCCTCCATAACCTTGACTAGGCTGACTAGAAAAGCCTGCAACCATACAAAATGATATGCATTAAGACATTCCAGCATGTGCACCTTGACCATGAACTCTTGAATGTTGTTGTGTCATTCTGGGATCCTTATAAGAATGTGTTTTAATTCAACACCATAGAACTAAGCCCATTGTATGATATTTAGTACCATAGCAGGGTGAACCCCCACTAAGACCGAAGAGGCAATCTTCACTGACCAAGATGTCAAATACCCAAGGCTTGGGGCTAATTTCCTTTATTTAAGCCTATAAAAGCTTGACGAACTAGTCACCGAGTGCAAATGACTAATTCCTGTGCAACTTTTGGCTGCTTGCACTACTAAGACGACTGGTACTTTGATTTGGGCACGTCTCCTTGCATGTTACCTCCTTATTCAATACTTCATAGTCTTAAATGATGGGCTAGGAGATTATAGGATACTCTAGGTCATTTAGGGATGGAATGTGGAATAACTCCCTTCCCATTGATTCTAGCAAAAACCATTCAAGGTTTGGATGACCTCAAAAGTGGAAAAATTCTGAACCTTACTAGAAGCCCTTTGTTGCTCCAAATATGACTATAAGAAAAGCTAAGTCTACTCGATAAACCTGTAGGGAACTGGATGAGATACCAACCTAGGAATCACCTGGAAAGAACAATTAAGGGCACTCAATCTACATCACAGCCCAGGAGTGGTTCGAATGCATGAAGGACACACTTGAATATCAAGTAAAATGGATGTGCCCATAGTGGAAGCTGGGGCATGTGACTCTCTGTACATATGTCAACTACATACCAATCTCAGGATTCAAGTCATGCACCTACTACAACCTAGCATAAGTGAAAAGGCAATTTCCCAAGAAGCAACATGTACCTTATGAGCTTGTAGATTTCTCTAGTGGTAGGATACAATAAAGGTTTATGGATCACTTTAGAGAAACATGGAGGAGAATAATCATCCATCAATTTATCACTAGTATTAGAGACGATGTTACAAATGAAGCATACAAGAAGTGGATGATCCAAAGACAGAAACATCTCTTAAGTCACTTATCTAGAGAAAGTTCGCTTCTTTAATTTCTTTTTCTTTGATGTGATGAACTCTAAAGTTAATGCAATGAATCAAATTTTGCTTACTTATTTGATGTCTTTCCTAATGGTAGTGTGCATTTCATTGATCAAAACATTAGCATATTTGACATTCATTCCATATGCACTAAAATCATTTAACATTGGCACAAAATCTAAACCACGCCTTATGCATCTTTTAAAAGATGTTACCCTTAAAGAGAGGAGGGAAAATGAAAAAATATTAATAAAATATTCAAAAGTATTTTCCTAGACGTATGATGACACGCCTGGTATTGATAGAAACATTGCTTAACACTTCATTCTTACCAAATAAGGGTGTAAATTGGTAAAGCAAAAACTGAGAAGACTTAAACCATAATAGGCCTAACTCATGAAAGAGGCCATTAAGAAACAGATCAAGGCAAAATACCTAGAGGTAGTAGACCATCCAAAATGGTTAGCAAATGTGGTGCCATTAGCAAAGAAAGATAAAAGGGTTAGAATCTACATCGACTACAGATATTTGAACAAGGCCTGCTTGAAGGATGATTTCCCACTACGCTACATAAACATACTAATTAATAGCGTTGTCATATGTGCAATGCACTCCTTCATGGATAGATTCTCTGGGTACAATTAGATCTTAATGGCCATTATCAACAAAGCAAAGACATCTTTCATAACAAAATGGGGTACTTACTGCTATAAAGTAATGCCTTTTGGACTAAGGAACATAAGCGCAACCTAATAGAGAATGGTGACTATAATATTCCATGACATAATACACAAAAAAAGTGGAGGTATACATCGACGACATGATGGTCAAGTCAAAAAATATGGAAGAACACCCCTCTAGTCTTGAAAAGTTCCTCAAAAAGGTCAAAAAGTACAGTCTCAAGCTAAATCTAAAAAAATGCATATTCGAGGTTACTTTAAGAAAGATGTTGGGGTATGTTGTCAGTTAGAATGGGATTGAAATGGATCCAAACAAAGCAAAAGCCATCAGAGAGATGCCAGTACCAAAAATAGAGAAAGAAATCAAAGGGTTTTTAGGGAAACTACAGTTCATCATTAGATTCATCGCTAAGTTAATAATAGTATGTGAACTAATCTTCAAGCTACTCAGAAAAGATCAGCTGGTTGAATGGAACGAAAAATGTCAGTTAGCATTTGACAAGATCAGGAGCTACCTAGCCAACCCACTGATTCTAAGACCACCTAAACCAAGGATGCCTTTAAACTTATATCTGGCCATCAAAGGGAATACAATTGGTGCAATATTAGCCCAAGAGGGAGAAATAAAAGTAGAACACACAGTCTACTGTTTGAGTAAGAAGATACTGCAATATAAGGAGATGTACATTCAAGTCAAACAAATATGCCTAGCAATGGTATAGGAATAAAGAAACTCATACACTACTTTTAATCCTACAAAATTTAGGCCATGTCAAATATAGACCCAATGAAGTACCTCAACAAAGCTCCCTCTCTAATAGGGAAACCTGCCAAGTGGCTCATACTACTAGCAAAATTTAATGTGAAATATTTAACTAAGAAGGCAGTAAAAGGGAGAGCAGTGGCTAAATTTCTAGCTCTCAACCCCATTCCAAACCCAAAAAAAAATCCAATTGGACTTCCTATACGACTTTAGCTTAGCCATTGAGATCTAAGGATGGTGCATGTACTTTAATGGAGAAATCAATTAGTTTGGAGCAGGATTCAGTGTCATACTATAATCTCTAGAAGGTGAAGTAGTACTAATTACTAAAAAGCTTGAGTTTAGAGTCATAAATAATAAAGCAAAATACGAGGCATGCACACTCAAAATAGAAGTAATGATAGCCCTGGATGTCATATAAGTCAAAATCTTTAAAGATTCTATACTAGTAATCAATCATGCCATAAAAGAGTGGGAACTGAAAGAGCAACATTTAAAGCCTTATCTGGACCACTTGAGGCTACTCACCATGTCCTTCCAAAAATGCATATTCATTCATCTCCTTAGGAATCATAACCAGATGGTAGATGCACTTGCTTCCCTAGCATTAGTATAGGAAGGACCATCCAAAACACCCATAAAGCCTCTAATTCTACTCAGATTAGGATAGCCTTATCATAAAGACTTTAGAATAGCAAAGATAGAAGTAGCTAAAAAGCCCTAGTTCTACAACATCTAAAGATATCTAAAGGAATGATCCAATCCTAATCAAGTAGATGAAAGAGACAAAGTAGTCATTCAATGACTAGCATTAAAATTCACATCGCACCAGGGTGTGTTATACAAGAGAAACTCATATGGTTTACAACTCTAATATCTAGATGAAACTATGGTTGTAAAAGTAGTAGAAGAAGTACGCGAGGGTGTTTGTTATCCACATATTAATGGAGCAATCCTAACTAAAAAGCTAATTAGACAAGGGTTCTTCTGGATGATGATGATGATGGAAGACTGTATCAAATTTGTAAAGAAATGCATAAAGTGTTAGATCCACGAGAATGTCAGCCACCTTCCCCCAACAAAACTACACTATATCTCCTCTCCATGGCCCTTCTTAGCATAGGGACTAGACATAATTAGGGAAATCCACCTGATAGCCTCAAACGGACACAGGTTCATCCTAGTGGCAATGGACTACCTTACAAAATGGGCTGAAGTAGAATCATTTGCAAGGATAGGAGCCAAGCAAGTGGCTAAGTTCATCAAAAGAAACCAGTTCTATTAATATGTGATCCCCCATCAAATCATCTCTGAAAACGATGTCTAATTCTAAGGGGAAGTTAAAGAGCTAATAAGGAGTTATAAGGTGGAACATCATAAATCTTCTCCTTACCAACCATAAGCAAATGGGGCTGTCGAAGCTGTAAACAAAAACATTAAAAAGATCTTGTCAAAAATGACTCAGACTTACTAAGATTGGCCAAATAGATGTCCATATGCCTTATAACAGTACCAAACAATAGTTAGAACTTCAATAGGAGCAACTCCTTTCTCACTAGTGTATGGATCAGAAGTAATTCTTCTAATCAAAATTGAGATCAAGTCTCTTCAGGTAGCAATCAAATTTGAATTTTTGGAAGTATAGTGGGCCCAACAGAGGCATGATAATCTCACTCTCTTAGACAGCCAAAGGCTTAAGGCTCTATACCACACACAGTTGTATTAGGCCTGACTAGCCAGGACCTTCAACAGAAGAGTAAAACACAAGAGTGTGAAGGCATGAGACTAGGTGCTAAAGCAAATAAGACAAAATGTTTTGGAACCTAAAGGGAAAATCAAACCAAACTAGGAAGGCCCATACCTGGTCAAACATGTCCTATCAAAAGGAGCAGTCAAGCTTATGGATTCTAAAGGCAATGAATTCTCTGAACCTATCAATATAGACTGCCTAAAGAAGTACTATATTTAAGGCACACAAAAAATCCTGCTGAGTTGAAAACCTAAAAAGGTAGCTTAGGCAAAAATTAGGGAAAAAAAGAAAATACTTAACTCGAAAACCTAAGAAGGCTAGTTAAGGATAGAGAGGTAACCTCGAATTCGAAATTTGTATGAATGCACCTGTGCTTTTCTTAAATGATTAGAGTGAAATGAGAATGATTGCCAATTTATGCAAAAATGTCTTTAAAAAGTGCAACACATTTTATCATCGTGAATTACATCAAGCATGCTTTGCATTTTCTTTCATTACATGACCGTGGTTCTTAGCATCCTCTCTAAGCTCACTCTTTAAGATCAGGCACTACCATAAAAAAATCCCGTTAAGTTGAAAACCTAAAAATGACAACTCAAGCAAGCGTTAGGGACTTCCCACTGAGTTGAAAACCTAAAAATGGCATCTCAAGCAAAAATTAGAGAAAAAGAGAAAATACTTAACTAGAAAACCTAAGGCTAATTAAGGACAGGGGTAACCTCAAATTCAAAATTTGTACGAATGCACCTGTGCTTTTCTTAAATGATTAGAGTGAAATGAGAATGATTGACAATTTATACAAAATTTCTTTGAAAAGTGCAAAACATTTTATCATCATAAATTACATCAAGCATGCTTTGCATTTTCTTTCATTACATGACTGTGGTTCTTACCATCCTCTCTAAGCTCACTCCTTAAGATCAGCCACTATTGTATAGTAAAAAAAATAGCCTAACTAGGTATGAAAAGCTCCAAAAGGAGACACCTTAAGAAAAAAAGGAAAGAAAAAGGAAACCTAATTAAGCATGAAAAGTTCCAAAAGGAGACGCCTTAGGCAAAAAAGGGAAAAAAGGCAGACAATAGTAATGGCAAACATCATTATCATCAATGATACATAGCAGGAAGCATATAGAGTTGTCATCATACAAGCATCATATAGCATGTAGGACAAATATCTAGATACAATACCTAGAGTCCATAACCTTAGGAAAATAATATAATAAAAACCACAAGCCAAAATTCCTACACCTAACTCTTAAAACAACTACATCGGTTGTGGTTGCCATCAAAAGCAAGCACTAATCCTGCTTAAGCATCCTCCTCGTCTGGTCCTGACTCAACATCGTTCATCATAAAAGATGATATCCATGACTCCAGCTCACTGATGCGATCATTATAAGATGCACGCTCCAGCTCCTATTCACGACTAACGAGACTATGCTTAGCCTAGATTTCATGTTGCATATCATGCACTCATACATAAAACATATGCATAAAATAAATAGGTATAATAAAGAAGGCATACCCTTTGAGTGGTAGCAAACTCTAAAAAGCACTGTTGCACACTCCCTATAATAGTATAGCAATACTAGCCAGAGGAGATAGGAATCTACAAAAGCAAGCGAATAAGTCAACTACCACTCACCAAATAAATGAAATGCAAGCAAGAATAAGTGAATAACACAAACATGGGTAGCATCAACAAGAGCAACACCTAATTGACGAAAGCTAGGTCTAGGAAAAACAAAGCTCACTGCTCTACCAAGGATATCCATCCCAAGCAAAGATAAAGATGGTTGAACTATCAAGTCTCCAAATATGGTACTACTAGAAGCCACACCACCGGCATGAGCAGTCTCCTCAGTGTGGAATATACCCTTATCCTCCTCAAAATAAGATATGGATCTCCTCTAACATCACTATAGATAAGTTCTCATAAATCATGTCAATTACAGTTTATCACTAATAAAGTTTGCTATATGTTTGCACCAAAATAGGAATGAAAGCTTACCGAATCAAAAGAAGTGACTCTCGATGAACCGCGTGATGGCCTAATGCTCGAACCTAAAGGACGAGATGCATCTTCTTGAGAAGGTGGAGGTGAAGAAAAGGTCCCAATAGCTGCAACATCAATCAGCTGAGGGATCAATACATCAGCACAAGGCAAACTCATATTCTCTAAGAGGCTCTCTGAAGGGAATCCCATCATAATAGTAGTAAGATCATCACTATGGAGCTCATGGCCCTAGAACATGTCACTAGGGGGAGCGACAGGAACTCTCCTCATGTATGGGCCATCCCACCAATGATGGACTCACTCACCCAAAAACCACACTCTGCTGACGAGGCTAGAAAGCAACACTCATCTCTCTGTCACCTGCTATGCAACCACCATGTCTACTATCTAGTGAGATCTCACCACCCACCAATAAAGAAAAATCTGCTCAAAAGGGCAAGAATGAACAAAAGATCCATAAGAAAGAAACAACTAACACAACAGGAATCAGACATACCTGATCAGGGGATAGCTTCCATATACGATCCCGAGCTACCGTGCAATCCTCAATCAAATCAGTAGCCTTCCTAATCCAGTGAAAATAACAAGGGAAGCCATCCTCCTAGAAATTCTCGATGGACGAATGAGGAAGAATCCCAAACTTTTATGCCCAAATCTATCAAAATCAAAGGGTTATAAATAATAAACCTAAAAGTAAAAGAATAGACAATAGAACTCCTACTCACATCCAGCACAAACTAGCACTCGCAAATCCTCGAGCCACTTTGGCATGCTACATCAAGTCCCAAGTATATATAAGCAAAGGCAACAATGCCCCAGCAATAGCCTAATAAGCCATCCAGATCTCTCAAGACAGGCAATAATCGTAAATCACCCGTACCTGAAGAGTTCAACAAAATAACAGCACTCAGCAAATAATATAAAAAGCAGTGAGCCAACTACTATACTAAAACAAGACCATTATCATATAAAGCCCGCATGAAAGAAACAAACTTTGTGTATTGAGCAAAATACGGGCAACCAAAATTCATAGTTGTGACTACCCTGAGAAAATCCCTTGTAAGATGCCTCCTAACCATAGCAGTGGAACACTCCTCATCACTAAAAGGAATGGGCTCTCCATAAAAGCTCAAGCCCATGATAGCAGCAAAATCTAAAGGGGTAATAGTCATCTCCCCGACATGCAAATGGAAAGTATGTGTCATGTCCATCCACCGCTCTATCAATGCATACATGGTAATCTAACTCAATGCATACGATCATAAGACAATGCAACAATCACCCCATCAAAGCCATTCCTAGCAACCATCTGCTTCAAACACATCGGGAGACCCTGATAATACATGTTAACCCTGTTAAAGCTACCAGGCAGCACAATGACATACCTATGGGGCTAGAAACAACAGGTACATTATCAAACATTTGCATAACTACTACATACTAAAACACCTCTCTCTCTGTCACTTAACAGGATCAAAACAATAATAAAGGTTGAAAAGAAAAGCATTGCGGTAAGCAAATAATCATAAAAAGAAAATAAAGCAAGAGATATCAGCCATCAACATTTACAATAAAGCGAGACAGATAGTTACACAAGAGCTATAGAGCTATAGCTACAAAGACCTCACGTAATAAAATAAACAGCAAAATAGTCGATGAACAAACTTCAAAAATAAAGGCAAAAAGGGACCTACCTCGCAAGAATGACGCACCTAAGTATGAGTCTCTAAGCTATGAACAATAGGGATCGGATCTACCTAAGAAAGCTTGGATGGCATAAGAACTTTGAGCACCAGATGTGTTATTCCCCACAGCAAACATCCCAGCTCCAATAGCCTCTACAAAGTCACCCTCAAGATCATCATTAACATTAATAAAAATGTCCTCCAGACCCTCAAAAATGTTGGGGAATTCCATTTTATGTAGAAGACAATAGAAGTACAAAAGCAAAAATAGAGTAGATAGAACCCAAAATACAAAAAGAGTCAAGAAAAGTCAGAAAACACTCAAAGAATTTTGGATGAAGCCTCCCAAAACCTTCAAAAATAGTCATTTAAATAAGCTCAAAGGGGGCACTTCAAGACTTTGTGCACTCACTTTTGTAGTCCTAAACTTCCATTTGAGCATGAAATATGCACCAAACTCAAATAAAAGTACACTAATGAGGACTTCATCTGTCTAAAGACGTTACACATGCACTGCTTTCTTTAGAAAACTCAACATCTTACAAAAGAATAAGAGCAAGGAAAATTCACTATATAAATATCGTACTCTAAATCATCAAAATCACATCCCTAATATGACAAATTATCACATCATCACTACATTATCATTGCATGATCACTGCATCACTACTACACCGCTACTGTATCATCACTACTACCTCATTCATTGCTTAAAAGCACCCACACCACTTAGCAACACTCTCACATCGCTTCACATTGCTTAGAAGCACCTGCATTACATAGGAGCACTCTCATATTGCTTAGAAGCACTCTTATTGCTTAGAAGCACTCACACTCATTGCTTAGAAGCCCTCACACTCATTGCTTAGAAGCACTTTTATTGCTTAGAAGCACTTTCACTACTTAGAAGCATCTTCTCGTTACTTAGAAACACTTTCATTGATTAGAAGCATCCTTACATTGCTTAGGAGCATCCATACTGCTTAGGAGCATTCTCATTTGCTTAGTAGCATCTTCATTCGCATGACACCTAAGAAGGTTATAGTCGCATGTTCATTCGCATAACACCTAAGAAGGTTATAGTCATATGTTCATTTGAGTGACACCTAAGAAGGTTACAGTTGCATGTTCATTCGCATGACACCTAAGAAGGATATAGCCGCATGTTCATTTGCGTGACACCTAAGAAGGATATAATCGCATGTTCATTCACGTGACACCTAAAAAGGTTATAGTCGCATGTTCATTTGCATGACACCTAAGAAGGTTATAGTCACATGTTCATTTACATGACACCTAAGAAGGTTATAGTTGCATGTTCATTTACATGACACCTAAGAAGGTTATCGTCGTATGTTCATTCGTGTGACACCTAAGAAGGTTATAGTTGCATGATTCATTCATGTGACACTTATAAAGGTTATAGTCACATCCGCATTTTGCTTAGTAGCATGTTCATTTATGTGACACATAGAAAAGTTATAGTCACATCTCTTTTTGCATAGTAGCATCCTTATTCGCATGACAACTGAGAAGGTTATAGTTGTGTCTGCCTTTTACCTAGTAGCATGTTTATTTGCATAACACCTAGAAAGGTTATAGTCATATCTCTTTTTGCTTAGTAGCATCCTTATTTGTGTGACACCTAAGAAGGTTATAGTCGCATAAACCCCAGTACACTTTACATAAATCATAAGCTTGCATATGTCCCAAATACCACCTTACATGACCACTAAGTCACAGAATAACAATAAAAAATAAAACACAATAACAGTAGTCAAATATTGACAAGACGTCTAAAGGCAACCCACGGGTAAGTACCTTTCTCCCTACTAAAATGTTTTTCTGCATCTTTGCATTTTGCTTCATGTGTATTAACACTAGTGCTAGGTGGCTATGCAACACACGTGAAGCAAGGGGGCAACTATTATACCTCAAATTTGACTATCCCCAAAAAGGTCCAATGATGAAATGAATCCCCAAGATGACTAGAGTATGCTCGTTCATAACACCTCTGAAGTATGCACCTCAAAATACCTAACTGACCCCACTAGTGTGCAAAATCGATTACTGAGCCATTAAAGTTGTGCTCTAACCTTGTGAAATATGAATTATCAAACAATAAGAGGTTTTATTTCAAGAAAACTCCTCTCAGAATGCTAAGCTCGTTGGGCTGGTGCACATTTTATTAGATTAGGACCCAGCTTTGTGAAAAAATACAAATTAATTTTGATAAAATGGACTTTAAAAACACATCCGAAAGGCTCTAAAACCTCCAAAAGTGGTCCGAAACTAGTCCAACACAACTTGAATATCAGCGTGTATCACTTAGAAGTGTGCATAAACACCCCTAGGTCTCATATGCTAAAATCAAGGCTAAATTTGGCAAAATAGACTCTGGAAATGCGTTCAAAAGGCCCAAAAACCCTAGGAACCAACCCCAAAAAATAACACACGTTAAACTTAGGAAGAGCACGTAGAGCATCCAAGTGCACATGGAAACGTACAAGTGCGCACCCAGCACCACGTGCATATTGTGCATAACCATGCACACTTGGTGTGGCCACATGCAAAAATCCCCTTATTCATGTGCGACCATGCCTACACCACCCCATTCTACACATTTTTTCCTATAAATAGACCCCTATACACCCCATTTTGGAGGGGGAGCAAGTGAAGACACACACACACTCAAAAGTCAATCCAATTGAAAGCGCGAGAAATCCCTCTCCGTATAGTTTTTGCTCTCCCTCATGGCTTTTCCCTTAGGTTGTTAGATCCCTCCTTCCACCAAACCAAGCCTCATCTTTGTCAAAGAATGCTTTAAAGGTATTACAATCTAGCATCATTCTGCTGTCAATTTGAACCTCTTAATGAGGAAAGCTTGATAATCTCTCAAAGTTAAAGCTTCAAAGCTCACACATCCTTAGTCGAGTCTAAGGACTACACAATTATTTTATCACATTGCATTTTATTTTACTATCACTAGCATTTGGGAATCCTGTTGTGCTTGTGTGATGAGATTGACAAACTTGAATGCTACGTGAATAATATATGCATTATTATGGTCATTTTACATCATCATTTTGCATCCTCTATTTCTAAAGTCATGAAATCATATCATAAATATCAATAATGTGAAAAAGTTCATGTCCCAGAGTAGAATCATCATGCTCTTGGTCCAGTAATGACCTCATGCATCCTTTATATTATTATGATTCATCATTATAACATAAACAATCACTGCAAGCATGATTATCCTATAATTCATCAAATAACTTGTGTAAATGGTCATGTTACCCTTGTAGATAAATCATATTAGATTTACTTTTTTGCAATCTTTTCCCTTTCATATGTATTTTACTAGGAAAGTAATGTAATAAAATTTTTAGCTTTATTATATTATACTATCTAATAAATTGTGTGAATGTTATATAAACTATCATTACCAAAACTAGAGTGTTGTGGTAGCTATACATCAAATATTGTATCATGAGAAGTAGTCAAAAAGTATATGCGATCTCTCAAACCTAGAACTCTTTACTGGGGACAATACTGGCTAAGTTACCCAGTGTTGTCCCTTTCTTTTCCCAATTTTCTAAAAATCGGGTGCTGACTCCACAAAATCAAAAGCGTCTCATCCGCTTGAGACCAATCACTTGTCCATATTCATTAAAGTTTCCATGTCCCTTAGAAAAGGAAAGACCCACTTATAATAAACACCCAATTTTGGGATAATGAAGTATGGATGTGACAGAGGACTCCGATGATGAAAATATTATAAATAGGTCTTCAATACTTGAAGTTTGAAACCTCAAAAGTCTAAATGTATTTTCAAAAGAGTTTAATTGGTTTTTTAAAGACTTAATTATAATGTTTATTTTAGGACTTAATTGAAAATTTTAAATTCTTTCAAGGGTCTTTTTGTAAAGTAATTCTAAATGAACACAAAACTGAAAGAAGTTAATATTTCGTATCTATAATATCCTAGTTATGGTGCTAGCTTTCTTTTAGAGAATCAAGTACCACCATTTTTTGATTTGTCTCAGTCATTACCCTGGATGGTAACTCCTCATCGACATCCATGTCTTTATGATAATGATTAGTGTGTTCTCTAGAGCCTTGAGCTCAAACAGTGTCACAGTTGCTAAAATCTTAGGCACGTATTAAACCCCACCGTCTATAGTGGTGACTCCATTGAGGATAAGAGATACTAATTCTACTTGTATTCTTTATAATTATTTTATCAATTATTATTTTAGTCTTGCATTCATTATGCATGTCCCTATTAACCAATGGCATTGGTTTATGGTTCCATGATTCCACTAGCTTCATGGGATTGTAAATTGGCTAACTATCACTCTTAGCCTTAACTCAATTCAAGAGAGATTACCGGGCTCATCTGACCAGAGTCTATAACCCAAGTCTAAAAGGGAGTAGTCTTCTCTCGAGTTTGCAAAGGATGCCAAGGCCCTCTAACCTTAGCTTGTAACTCAAGTCTTAAGGGAGGCTATCTTGTTAAGGGAACCTTGATCTTTTTCACTGGACTCAGCTCATGTAATGGCTTAGTAAATTCCCCTAGGATTACCCAAATTGCTTATGAATGTTGCCATTAGCTATTTCTATCTATAAAAGCCCAAGCCCATACTTCAGAAGCCCATTTGGGCTAATAAAGATTAGGCTAATCTTTTATACCTAGAAATGTTATTTCTATGCTTTTCCTGCTTTGAGAGATTTGGCATGCACGTTAGTTCTTAATATCCCTTGTTGATATTAAGGCCAAGATAAAAAATTCTAAGAAAAGAGACTCACCATTGAATACGTGTGTGGGAGGAATAAGGTTGGAAGGATGTATATACGCTTGACTTGTTTGACTTACTACTTGTTGCATGGCACGTGCATCATGCATACATTCATCATACTAACACTTTATTTTTCAGCCATCATAGATTCATTCGGGTCTTCTTATGTTTGGAGTTGGAAAGGTGGTAGACTAGTGAGAACTGATTCAAGCCCATAATGAATTATAAAAGAGATCCTTAGTAGACTAGAAAGGAGTCCCATCAATCCATTCTACATAGAAGTTGCATAAAGGTAACAAGCAGAAGAAATGGAACAACAAAAGGGAGGAAACTAGACTTTAGAGGACGTCAAATGAGCATTGATGGATGACATAAGAGCAATGATGCAAAATGAATTAAGACAAGTTTTGGCTGGATTAATAACACCACCTACTACTGATGCATCTCCTATTGCGGCCAATCCACCTGTTGTAGGTGCACCACCCAATAATAATGACAATGCTACTAAGAATATACATGTTGTGGAAATAAAGTTAGAGGATGTTAAGAGTTATATGGTTGAAAAAGCAAAAAGGGAATCACTTGAGGAAGTTCAAGAGCTGGAATCCAAGCAGTTGAAAGCACTTACTTAGAAGATGCCCAAAATGGAGGAATTAATGAGATGAAAAAGTATCGGATACTCATGTGACTTTGATAATGTGATGCAATTTGAGGAGGATAAGCTACCTGATAAGTTCAATATGCCACAGTTGTAAAAGTTTGATGGTACTAGAGACCCAAGGATCTACCTTAGTTAATACACAACTACCATGAGCACCACTAAGGCTCCTTTGTCTGTAGCTACCAAGTTGTTTGTACTATCTTTAGAGGCTATGACTGTCAATTGGTATCATGTGTTGGAGAAGTCTATCCAAGCAGATTAAAGGGAACTGTTTACCACTTTTCTGAAATAGTATGACTACAATATGAGGCTTAAAGTGTCCATTAAGGATTTAGAATTGACCAAGCAAAAGCCTAATGAGTCTTTTTCATATTTTGTCACTAGATTCATGAATAAGGAAAGGTTAATGAAAAACAAGTTGGCTAAAAAGGATCGGGTTAGGATGATTATTTAAAATTGGTCACCTAATGTAGTTAAAAGGTTACAGATGATGAACCCTAAGACATTTATAGACCTTTATGATGATGGGTTGCAAGCTGAGGAGATTGAAAGTGAGAAAAAGAAGGTTGCTAAAAGCACTGAAGTAAGAAACTACCTAACTTAAGGCACACAACAAGGAAGCACTAGCCGAATTGTGGAAGTGCATATTGTTCAACAACCAAGGAGATTCTCCAATTTTAACCAACCTTTGTCAAAATTCCTAGAGTGCCTAATGCGAAAGGGCTTACTTCAACCTTTACCTAATCCAAACCCACTAAACTTAAACACCCCAAGCTATAACCCAAACAAGCACTGTAAATTCCATCAAAATCTCCAACACTTCGCGGATAACTGCATCCGCCTCAAACATGAAATCTAAAGCCTTATAGACTCAGAAAATATCACAGACCCTAAAAATCCAAGCACTAAAAATAATCCTTTTCCAAACTACCAAAATGTACCACTTCTAGCTACCATAATGATCAACTCAAGAGTTAGTAATGAAGAAGTGCTAAGCTCCTTTGAGGACCTACACCTTCAAACCAATGAGAAATATCCTAATGCCCCTAATGATGTGGAAAGAGCATAAGACTTATTGGGTCAACCTTTAGGCAAGTTTGACTATAAGGTGTTTTACACTAAACTACCTTCTTTTGACATACCCTTCTAGTCAATTATGCCTACATGATGGGGTGATGATGAGAAGTTGCTAGTCAAGAAAGAAAAATGCACATTTGAGGTATAGAAAAATGAAGCCATGGAGACAATTGGCAAAAAGATGCAAGAATAGTTGTAATGTCAGCCACCTAAAGGATAACCACTATGAGACCTAGCATCTCTAGCATCTAGAATAGGAAATAAATTTTCTTATTGTCTTATCTGAATAAAATTTTAGTTTCTTTAGAATTTTTTTTATTTTAATGATCGATAATATGAATTATGATCATACTTACGTATGCAATGAGCATCCTGATAGTACTATGCATTATGATATTGATAGTATATGCTTGTTTAACATAAATTCAATCCAATCAGATTCATTTAGCAAGGGCACAAATGCAAATTCAAAGAACATTCATGTATCACATGATGTAACTTCTAAAGATAGGAAATTTGAGGAAAAATTATGGGAGAAAAAAAATAATAAAGTAAAAAATTAAAGAGAAAAAAATTTAGGATTGGCTGATAACAAGAGTTGTATCATGTGATGTAATTAATTAATGTTCTCATTTTTTCCCTAATGAATAAGCAAAATTGAATTTGAAATTTTGTTCAAATATCGCATATTCATCTTTATCATACTACATAAGTATCTGAATGGAAAGATAATACATAATGAAAGCTAAATCAGAGCTATAAGATCACTATTTTAGTTATGTTTTCTTTTTTGTCACCCCTTTGTAATTTTGTTTATAAGTCGAGTGTCCTTTTATACATAAACAATTCAGGTGGCTTAATAACTTGCAATGTAACCCATACATACCTTATAACTATCATTAATCATTGCATTAACATCAAGCCTCATATTCTGCTCAAGAGTCCTTCAAAGTGCAAGTCCAGTTCATTTCATCATTGAGAACTCTCTTCAGTCAGTCCGCCCACTCCTCTACATCTTCAATGCCTAAGATTATAGCTAATAGGGTTAATAAGTCAAAGGATCAACAATAGTAGTAAATGAACTGGGTCTCTTGCACATGAAAATAAAAAAAACTATGATAATAGCATGAATGAATCCAAAATGAAGGTGGGGGCAAAATGTAACTCTAGGGGAAAATTACATAATAGTAAGTCTGCATTTAGAGAGCAAAGATGGAACACTGAAGTATAAAAGCCAATATAAGAGATCTTGAGGTAGAAAGAAGCATACAAATACATTAATTATCATACGGTAAAAGTAGTGGCAAAAAGAAAAGTTCAACAGTGCATTGATCAATCATAAGCTCCAGTGTTAAGCCATAGACCCCACTTGCTAGCCTGGTCATCAGTCTGATGAAATGCTCTGACATCATAAGTAGCAACAGTGAAGCATTCAATGCTCAAACCTACAGGCTATTGATGAGGCACGTCATTCTCACACTCTAAGTTGCGAACATAGTTCAGTTCTAAACAGAAGACCTATTAGGATCATGCATCCCATACATAACATGCATACACTTGCAAACATTTATTGTGAAATACTTGCTTTGTATAATAAAGTCTTTGAGATTAGGCAATATTATGCAAATACTTTGCTACTAACATTCAAAATTAATGTTGTAAAAGTGCAGAAAGGTAGTCAAAATGTTCATATCTGAAGAAAAAGGGTAACACTATCAAGGTGAACCTGATGCTCAACGAGACTTTAGACCTCATGAGCCCAATAAATCATGGGCCCATCTAATAAGGGAATATCATCTTTAGTGATACTTACAAAAGCATCATCCTAACAACCTCAAGAGGCTAGATAGGATGCTCAAGCTTCTCAAATTTAACATCCATCTCCATAGTCTCATCTGGAGCATCATTTGGAATATCTCTCCATAATAGTTTGACCAATGTAGGTATGAAATATGGTGATGAGAAGGCCCAACATGTCAGCAATACATTTTTCCACCTTATAGAAGGGAAGAATGCACTCAGAACTTAAAATGAATGCACTCTATAAAATTATTTAATCATGAAATAAGATCTCTAACTCTTAAACTTTTTTTACAAGAGATATCAAGAAGAGGAATGAAGTCCTCTACCATAGCATTAATGGAATGGCAAAAATACTGACTTAGCCTAAAGCCACAATTTCAATGGTAGAGTATCATGACCCTGTGATCAAAGACATCATCACCACAATTAAAAGGGATGAATGCAAAAGAATAACATTGCATTTTAACAAAAGCTCTTCACTTAAAAATAAACCATACTGACTTATGGTATTTTATGCAGAGAAAAATTAAAAAGAATAAAAAAGGGGAAAGGAACCAATACATCGATAAGAATAGGCCAAATAGCAAATACAAAGCACTCATCAAGATAATGAAAAGGAAGTAACAGAACTCTCTTTCCTTAGATTCTATAATAAAGTATCATCTCAATCATAAAATTCATAAATTGGAAGTAAATTCATCCACTTCACAAGATCATATGCGAAAAGCCTATCTCATGACCTTTGATCATAGTGGCTTTCTTTTATTAGCCTCATGGAATTTAGATGATTAGTTAACAACTTTATGTTAAGATTTTATAAACTCTAATCAATCTAATGCTTGCTTTGCACCCAAATGAGGGGAAGAAAATACAGAGGCAAAATCTGTGGACTTGAAGTATAATTTGCTTGAATTTCAAAGTATTATTTTAGTCTTTTGAATAATAAATGTGCATATAATCTACTCTGATGCTAAAAAATGAGCATGAATATAAAATCCCTTAACGGTATCCACACTGAGTAATACGAGAAAGGCAGGGCAATACTAAAAGGAGAATCAAAATAAAAGCAAACATAATTTACTCCAATGCTCCAAAATGAGTAAGAGTGTCAACGTGAACCTCTGGTAGTATCCATGCTGAGTAATACAAGAAAGGCAGGGAAATACTAAAAGAGGACCATGCCAAAAGCTACTCTATTTACTCCAATGCTATATAAGAGTATAAGTATCCAAAGGACCTTTCCAACAATATCCATACTGAATAATATCAAAAAGATGGGGGAATACTCGAATAAGGAAGAAAAACACAAAAATAACTCAAAGATTGTTTTGATACTCAGAATTCAATCTTTTTATGCTCAATTTTCATAAGTTTTATTTAGCAAATTATCCCTAAAATAAGGTGCGAAACTAAGCTCTTCATTTGGTAAAAGATATGCTCTTAGTAAAAGATGGTTAATGATGCCTCTGACCTTTACAAATGGCAAATAAATGATAGTCATGAAAATAAAAAATAATGAGATTCGTTGAGTGCATGCTATCTCATGAAAAAATGATGAATTTTCTTATAAATTTTTAAAATTATAATGTACTTTTGTACATTCATCATGATTGAAACTAACTTCAACAAGTCTGTAGAAATTGCAAATCTAGAAGAAAGTGCACCAACTTGTAAAGATGGCTAATACAATGAAATTAAAATTAGTCAGCAAGAAATTCTAATTAGTCAACACAGTAAAATTCAAAGTTAGTTAATAAAAATGCTAATCAATAAGCATAAAGAATTCAAAGCATTCAACTCAAACAACCAAAGATAAAAATTATGAGCAATTATGGATTATAGCATCATCAATGAGCAATGAAAGGGTTACAACTAATCATGAGCAGTTATGGATTGCAGCATCAGTGAGCAATGAAAGGGTTACAACTAATTATGAGCAATTATGGATTGCAACTAATTGCGAGCAATTATGGATTGTAGCATCATCAGTGACGAATGAGAGGGTTGCAGTTAATCGCGAGCAATTATGGACTGTAGCATTATCAAAGGTGAGCAATAAAAGGATTACAATCAATTTGAAAGCAATTATGGATTACAGCATCAAAGGCGAAGCAATGAGAGGGTTGCAATTAATTAAAATCAACGAGCAATTATGGACTATAGCATTATCAAAGGTGAGAAATGAAAGGATTTCAGTCAATTTGCAAGCAATTATGGACTGTAGCATCAAAGGTGAGCAATAAGAGGGTTGTAGCCGATTAAAGCTAGCAAGCAATGAAAGGTTACAACTGACCAAAATCATCAATAAGCAATGAAAGGATCGCAATAAAATCAAAAGTTGTGAGTAGTTACGAACTACAGTGTTAAAGGTAGATAATGAAAGGGTTATAGTTGTTCAAAACTTGCTAGCAATTATAGATTGCAGTAGTATAAAGCCTATATTAAGGAATGACAAAAGCAACATTATATGACTAAGTATAATGTATCCTTTTAATCGAGACTATATGACTAAGTATAGTTGACATTGTATGACCAAGTATAATGTTTCCTTTCAATCCAGACTATACGACTGAGTATAGTCAACATATTACGACCAAGTGTGATGTATCCTTTTAATCCAGTCTATACAATCGAGTATTATTAACATTGTACAATCTAGTATAATGTATCCTTTTAATCCCCATAAATCCATGGGTTTATAATAGGAATCATAGGAACAGGCGTAAGGTGACTCTCAAAATTCCAGAACCCTAAACCCACTCCTAGTTGAAATAGAAATCAAGTCACTATAGGTAACAATAAAATTTGAATTACCAGAAGTGCAATATACTCACTAGAGGCATGATAATCTCACTCTCTTAGATAGTCAAAGACTTAAAGCTCTATACCACACACAGTTTTATCAAGCTCAGTTATCTAAAACCTTTAACAGAAAGGTGAAACATAAGAGTGTGAAAGTGAGAGACTGGGTGTTAAAGTAAGTAAGGAAAAATGTTCCAAACCCTAGAGGGAAATTCATACCAAACTGGGAAGGCTCGTACTTGGTTAAACATGTATTATCAAAAGGAGCGATCAAGCTGATGGATTCTAAAGGCAACGAATTCTCTAAACTTGTCAATACAACCTGCTTGAAGAAGTACTACATCTAAAGCATAAAAAAACCATTGAGTTGAAAACCTAAAAATGGCAGATCAAGAAAAAGTTAAGTACTTCTCGCTAAGTTGAAAACCCTGCATGGGCAACTTATGTAAAAATGAGGGAAAAAGGGAAAATACTTAACTAGAAAACCTGAGAAGGCTAGTTAGGGACAGAAGTAACATCAAGTTCAAAATTTGTATGAATGCCCTTGTACTTTTCTTAAATGATTTTAGTGAAATAAGAATGATTGACAATTTATGCAAAATGTCTTTGAAAAAGAGCAATACATTTCTATCATTATGAATTGCATCACGCATACTTTGCATTTTCTTTCCTTACATGACCATGGTTCTTACCATTTGTTCTGAACTCTCTCATCGAGATCAGTCACTATCATCAAAGCCTAAAAAAAACCCAACTAGGTATGAAGACCTTTAAAAGGAGACACCCTAGGCAAAAGAGGGAAGAAAAAAGAAAACATAGCTAAGTGCAAAAAGCATCGAAAGGCGATGCCTTAAGCAAAAAAGGGAAAAATAAAAGAGGCAGACAATAGCAATAGAAAATATCATTAAGCATAATAATATAGCATAAACATTATAGTTATCATTATACATACATTGTATAACACATAAGGGATAGATGTCCAAATACAATAGCCAAAGTCCGTAACCATAAGCCAAAAAGCGCTATACCTAGCTCCTAAAAAAACTACATTAGTTGTGATTGCCATCAGGAGCAAACATTGATCCTGCTCAAGCATCCCTATCATCTGATCCAAGCTCCTCATCATCTATACTAAAGGATGCTAGTCGTGATTCTAACTCGCCAATTCAGTTCCGATAAGTTATGCACTCCCGCTCCCAATCGCAACTAACAAGGAGCTGTTCAGCCTACATTACATAAAAATTGCACGTCGTACATTCACACATACATAAAATATGTACATCAAAATAAATAGGTACAATAAAGAATACATACCCTCTAATTGCTTGTAAACTCCAAAAAATATTGTTATGCACTCCTTACGACAATGTACCAGTTCTAAGCAGTAGATACAGGGACTTATAAAGAACAACCAAATAAGTCAAACACCAGATGTCAAGTTAAATAAATGAAACAAAGGTGAAATGAAGCACGAACATGGGTACTGTCAAGAAGGACAACATCTGACTGAGGATAGCCAACATGAGGCAAATCAAAATAAATTTCTCCACTAAAGATATTCATCCCAGACAATACTAATGATGATCTAACCACTAAATCCCTAAAAATGGTACTTCTAGAAGCCACACCGCTAGCATAGTTAGTTGCCTTAGTACGAAACGTGCCCTCATCCTCCTCAAAGCTGGATCTTGATCTTTTCCTGTGAGATCCCCGCCGCCGTAGATAAATCCCTATAACCATATCAATTATAGCTTATTACTAACAAAGTTCACTACATACTTATACAAAATAGGAATAAAAGCTCACCAAATCAGAAGAAGCAACTCTTGATGATCCATATGATGCCTCAGTCCTCAAGTCCGCAAGATGAGCCTTATCTACCTAAGGTGGAGGTGGAGGTGGAGGTGGAGGAATAAACCACTAGCCATAACATCAATTAGTTATGGAATCTATATATCAATATAAAGGAAGTCTACACTCTCTAGAAGGCTCTCAGAAGGATATCCTCTCATGGCAGTAACAAGCTCATATGCACTGAGCTTATGACTCTAAAACATGTCACGAGGAGGGGAACAGGGAAGTTCCTCATGAATGCACCATCCCACCAACGATGGACTTGCTCACCTAAAATACCACACTTTGCTAGTAAGACCAAGTAGCAGTACTCGCCTCTTTATCAGCTACCAAACTGTCACCATCTCTGCCAACTAATGAGATCTCATCACCTACCAGCGAAGGAGGACCTTCTTAAAGAACAAAAATGAATAAAGAATCTCTAAGAAATGAAATGACCAATATAATGCCCAAGCGATAGATTACTTATATAATCTCGAGCCTCTACATAATCCTCAATCAAGTTAATGGTTTTCCTAATCCAATAAGAATAATGAGGAAAACCATCCTTTGAAAGATGCTCGACAGTTGAACGAGGAAAAACCCTAAACTCATAAGCCCAAATTTGTCAAATCATAGTTCAAAAGGTCAAAAAAATAAGAAAAGGACAGAGTACAAAAGAACATATGTACACAAGAACTCTTACTCACATCCAGTATAAATAAGCATCCATAAATCCTTGAGCCACCTCTTTAGGCTGCATCGAAACTCGAATACATGTGGTCAAAGGTGAAAGTACCCTAGTTGTACCTCGATAGCCTATCTAAGTCCCTCAAAATAGGCAGCAATCATAGACTACCTGTACCTAAAGGATTCAGGAAGATAATAGCACTCAACAAGTAGAATAGGAAGAAATAGGCCAACTGCTCTAACGAAACAAGATTAGCATCATACTTTGTCCACACAGTAGAAGTAAGGTACAAACAACCAAACATAAAGGCAACCACCCCAAGCAACTCCTTCTCGCCACCATAGAAGAACACTCCTCTTTACTAAAAGGAACATGCTCCCCAAAAAAGCTCAAGCCCGTGATAGTGGCAAAATCTAGAAGAGTGATAGTTATCTCTCCAATGGGCAAATTAAAATTATGTCGTATCCATCCATAACTCAATCAATGCATACATGGCAACCTGACTTGACACATATGAGTCGTAAGATAGTGTAACAATAATTTTATTAAATCCCTTTCCGACAACCTTTACTTCACACACGATGGGAGACCCAGATAGTATGTACTGACTTATTAAAACTACCAAGCAAAGTAGTGATAGACCTATGAGGCTACAAATAACTAGTACGCTATTAAATATTTGTATAGTTACTAAATACGAAAGCATTTTCATCTCTATCATTTAAGAGGAACAAAAAATACAAAGTAAAAGCCAAAAAGAACATTATGGCAAGTGCTAATAGACAGTTATAGAGATAAAGTAAGAGCTATTAATGCTCACAATAAAATTATAGATTAATAAATATACAGTAAGCGCTATAGACCTATGGACAAAAGCTACAACAACCTCAAACATAACAAGAACAACAAGAGCTAATAAATAACAAAGTAGCATAAACAGTTAAATAACTTCAAAAAAGAAAACAAAGGACAAGGGAAAACCTACCTAGTAATGATGATAAACTAAATAACAAAATAAGTAGTGAATACTCAATCACTTAAAAGAGTAAGTAGGATGTATATAATCATACATGTTTGCAACAATTATTCTGCTATGATGATATGTGATGATGATTGTAAGCACCCAATTTTAGGATGCAAATGTGCATGAATGCGATGAAAGCCTCTATGATGACAATTTAATCAAAAATTGACCTATACTATTAAGTTTCACAATTTCAAGGACTAAATTGTAATATTTTTGGGTTTAATTATAAAAAATTGACTTTTGTAAGGGTATATTTAAAAATGTGCAACCAGCATTATGTAATGCCAATCGACATTACGTAATGTCGATTCGACATTATGTAATGCCAATTTGCATTACGTAATGCCACACAATGTCGGTCGACATTTTGGAATTTCAAGTCGCTAAAAAATTCAGTAAAAATCTTTTTGCTCACTGTGATTATTCTAAATTTAATTTTTAAATAAATTGATTTGAGGATTTATCTGTAGGTTTTGGTCCCGGTCTAGTATGCATCTCTTACGTGTATAATCTTCTTTTTTGAAGTTAAAATTCTTATCCTATTTTTTAGGAAGGGAGAGATTAGCGCTACTGTGATCACGTAACTCTTATGATCGCGTAAGCGGTTAGCTTAAGAATAGGATATAAAAAGAAAAGATTGGCATAGAAGAAAAGAAGGCGGGAACTAGAAAGAAAACCCTAATCAACTACTGCAATAGAGGTTGATTGAGAAAAAAGAGAGAAGACTTAACCTGATACTATCATTTCAAAACCCTTTTTTTTTTAAAAAAGAAACAAAATACGTTCTTTTATAAAGTCCATAAATCAAGAAAGTGTAGAGTCAATTTTCTCAAAATGGTGAAATTCTATTCTAAGCGGCATTCAAACAGCATCTGCATAACATTACTCATCTTTTACTTCTTTCTTTTATTAGTTCTTTCTTTTATATCATTATTTTCTTTTTATTATTTTTTATTTTATTATTTATGTGTTTTTTATTCAAATTTTATTTTCATCATTTTGTTTTCTTTGTTCATTAATTATAATCTTATTTTCTTTTTTTTATTCTTTGTGTTTCATGATTCTGATGATGAATACATGATCAAACCAAGGAAACTTATGAAGAATCCATGAATGAAAGTCAAGAGTCAAGATCCCAATTTAATTTTATTTTATTCTGTTTAGTTTAGTTTATTTTATTTTATTTTATTAGGTTTTAAATTTTTTTAATTTGTCTTCTTAAGGGTTGTATTTTAATTTTATTTTCTTTATTATTTTGGTAGATTTTGTAATAGCCCTAATAGTGGAAATAATGAAAAGTTAGTTCTCTTATTCTTAAAAAATTAATTAGTAAATTAGGTTCAATTTGGTAAACCCTAATTAAAATTAATGGAGGAAGTAGATTAATTTAGGTTTCATAAGGTTTTTTTTTAGATAAAATAATTTAATTGCATGGTTGATCTTTTTTATTTTTTATTTTGATTTTTTATTATTTTTGGGCTTTGTTTATTCTTTTTATGTGTTTTAGGCCTTAGGCCCATATTAGGCTCTAAACCATTTGAATAATTTTAGGTTTAAGTAGTTCTTTATTAGCCCATCTCATTTAATAGGTCTATATTTTAATTGAAATCCATTTTAAGCCCATATAAAGATAATTTAGGCTCATTTGGTAATTTTGACATAACCCCATTTTAGGTTAATTATAATTAATTTAGACTTAGCCCATTAAATAAAAGCTTTTTTCATAACTTATAGATTTAAGATTACATTAGAATTAAAATATGTAGAATTAGACCCATTAATTTAAATTCTTCATAATTTGTAAATTTAGGCCCACTCTTAGAATTAAAGTAAATAAACTTTAGGTTCACTTAATTAAAATTAAATAAGAATTAGACCTATTAGTCTTTAGGCTCACTTATAAATTAAAACATGTAGATTTAGCCCATCTAACTAAAATCAATTTAGATTAGACTAACCTAGGAATTGTGATTTAAATAAATGCATTGTTTACTTATATATTTCATGACTAGTTTGACTGGAGTTTATTATTTTAATAAGGGTTTATATGAAATTACATGTAAATAGAGATTAAGATAATAATTCATAAAGTAATTCTAAAAGAACACGAGACTGAAAGAAGTTAGTATTCCGTATCCAGAATCTCCTGGTTGTGGTGCTGGCTTTCTTTTAAGGAATTAAGTACCACCATTTTTTTATTTATCCCAGTTATTACCTTAGGTGGCGACTCCTCATCTCCACACCATGTCTTTATGATAGTGGTTAGTGTGTTCTTTAAAGCCCTGAGCTCAAACAGTATCACAGTTGCTAAAATCTTAGGCACGCACTAAACCCCGCTGTCTACAATGATATAAGGGATGCATCATGACATCATGGGACCAAGAACTTAATGACCCCTAATCCATAATATGAACTTTACACGTTATTGATATGTACAGTGTGATTTCACGTTTTAAATATTTTAGCTTCATTAGCTTTCATTATCTTATGTACCGTGGAATGCTATATAAACTGTCATTACTAAAACTAGGGTGTTACAATAGCTATATATTGAATATCATATAATGAGAAATAGTCAATAATTATATGTGATCCCCTGAACCCAAAAATCTCTACTAGGGGCAATACATGTTGAGTGACCCGATGCTGCACTTTTCTTTTCCCAATTTTCTAAAAATCAGGTGATGACTCCATAAAATCAAAAAATGTTTGGTTCCTCCTGAGACCAATCGTTTGTCCCTATTCAATAAAATTACCTTGTCCCTCAAAAATAAAACACAAGATCAAAATGAGACACTACCAAGGTCACTCACAATAAGGCTTTATCTTTACTGAAGCCTCCTCATTTTTAAACAAAAACTTATTGGCTATATAATAATTTACCACCAAAATAATGTAGAATTTTGCATTATTTAGCCAATAAATTAATTATCATTCAAAGAATTTTGAATATTTTTGCCTATTCCTCAATGGTGTTTAACTTAGCTAAGGTTTCTGACATCTTTTTGGCCATTAATCTTAGCTTTACATGTTTGCTTAACAAATTTCTTATTTATTTTGGCAATTAAATTGCCAAAATTATTTGTTCATAATTTTAGGAATTGTGTAACACAGGTTTTTCATTTTCTATAACTAATATGCATTTGTCAAAATCTTTTTTAATCAATGGACTTAGGATTTAAACAACTCCTTTCAAACGTAAACCTATAGCTTTTAGGGAAGATTTTCATAACTTTTGGCCATGCTAAACATTTATGAATTTATTTTAGCTAATCTTTGCCTTGGTGCTTTGGTTATTATTCTTAACAATTCCCTTAAGGGATTTAAAAAATTACCTCTATTCATTGCAAAAATAATAATATGCAAATTTTTCAAGATTTATAGTCATGCAATATGTTATGTCTCACCAACTACTTGGAATAAATGCTAAGTTTGATTATTTATTGCATAGTAACTTTAAAAATCCTTATGGCAATCAACTAGTTCTAGTTATATTTCTATATGTTACATATTTTATTTCCAAAGAAAATTTTACAATTTTTACATTTTCATCATTGAGGCAAAACTGGTTAATAAAATAGTTTCTTGAGGATTTGTGCATTGCATTTTCCTATCACTTTTCAATTAACTAGATTCTTCAATTTTTTACACTATTGATCACACCACACACGTATACCATAACCATGCACCAAAATAAAAAAAAAATGTCTAATTTCCAGTCATTATGCTCCTGAAATTTTATCAACACATCACCCTTCACATCATTTATTCACACACTAAAGAAACACACCAAAGAAAATAACAATAAATAGAAACACACCAAAACTTGCAAATGTCAAACTTTATTTAAGATAATGGCTATTAAGCCAATTTTTAAAATCCAAAAAGCAAAATATTGCCACTAAATGGCAAATTCCTAGCCAAAGGCCAATAACTTATATTTTATGTAGCTTTTTATTTTCCCTTATAGTGAGAAATATTTTTTAATTCAAATGCAAAACAATCCCTCCTTAAACTTTGTAGTTGAATCTAACATAGAGAAGGCATTGAGGGACTTTTTACCATCAGTAATAAATTCAATTATAACACTAATATTGCATTAGTTACCCCTTCATTATAATGAGCCTTAGTTAACTCAGTGTTGTGCTTTATCATCTCCACACATGACTTTTTAAAACCATCCTATTAGGTTGATCTGACCTAGTGACCTGAATTGTTATGTATAAGGATGTTTCTCCTAGAGAAGTTACCCCCTAAGTGTTTTGAATCTCAATGACATCTTCCTCAAACTCTTGCATCATGGACTCTATTTTATTCAAAAGTGGATCCTCTCTAGCTTTAGGCTTGAATTTGACCTTAACATTAGGTTGGACCTCCTATTACTTTTGTATTCTCTCAGTAGCTCTTTGTCCCTGGGGAATTAGTTCTTGGCTTTAAGGAAGTGGTGTTTGATCTTGAGGAATTGTTTATCCCTCAAGAGAAATATTTTCCCCAGGACTTTTTCTTATTGAACAACCTTGTGATTATGAATCTCAAGCTACAAACCTAGATTAGTCTTGTTGTCATTATCATGATTATGGATTCCATCAAAATTTGGTCTAGTAGATGAATGTTCATATTCCCTTTGGTGTTGAATCTCCACTTTGGGTGCAGAATTTTGAATTTCTAGTTTAGAAAGTTTTTCATTTATTATAGCAAATGAACCATTCATCTCTTGCATAGTTGTATGCACAACATTATTGATTTTCTATATAAAGTCTTGGATAGAATTCTTTATCTACAATATTAAGTCTTGCATTTGCTTCATTCCTATGAGAATATATTAAACATGCCTTCATTAGTAGTGGTATCAATGATTTTCAAATTTTAGCTTAAACAGCCAAAAGGTGTTTTGGTCTAAGAGTGATCCTGAGGCATCAAGCTTTCATTAATTTATTTTTATAGACCACCTATTTTTACAGGCAAATTGTTCATCCAGTAACCAACTTAAAAAAATTTCACTTTATAATCTTGCCATCTTGTTGAAACATGTCAGACTGAGCCTGCCAAAAAATTGTTGGTGCAATTTGTTTTGGACAGAATTGAGCATGCCAAAGGAGCTAAAGTCCTAAAAAAATGTGACTGACTTCTTTCAAATGGGTTGTTGGTTCCCAAACACCTTTACCATAATTTTTTTTGGATTTTAAGCAGATGAAATAAAGACAAATGATAAAAAAAAAAAAAGCTCTTAAAGAATAATAAAAGGAAATTGTATTAACTGAGACTTAATGCAAGCTGAAAGATAATTTTCACTTTGAGATTAATAAGAAAATATTGTTGTAACCTAGAATTTTGCTAAAAGTTTGCTAAAGATAGTCCGGATAAGATTTGTTAATGATTGATTTTTTATAGTTGATAATGATTGGTGATATGATGATTGGCTTTATGTAGATGATGATTGTTGTGTCCATTTATAATCATTGAACTTTGCTTTCCCAAGTAATTTTTCAACTCAAAGGTCATCCATTTGGGGAAATAAATTTTCGTAACTATAATACCTAATCCACTTCCCAAGGCAACTCTCAATAGTCAGTCTCTATCTCCAGAATTTTCTATCTTTGTCATTAAGTTACACCAGTATGGGCTGGACTTTTACTTGTTCTTGGGCCTCATAAATTTTAATTTTGATCCAAACAATGTTATTTGGTCCTTAATATTTAAAGTTTATATTATCCCCCCTTCTATTTTTCAATAACCCCCTTCTATCAAAATTTTTTTATCACAATTACCATTAATTAATATGACATTTATCAAGTAAATACTATTTATCCCAGTATTTGAATATATTATACTATTTACCCACTCTACTTGAATATATTATATTATGTGCCCTTAAAATTTATAAAATATATTTTTGTTATTAAACTAATTGTTTAACAAAATATATGTTAAGTTAAATTATCATTAATTGACTATAAAAATATAATTTTATTAAAAATATTTAATAAAAAATAAAATAACAAATTTTATTTTTAATCTAATTAACCTTTTAATCAAATAACAATTAATTACTTTCAATCTTAAAATTTCTTTACTTAAATATCAATTTAAAAATTTATATTACATGAAAAAGTTAACCAAGTAAATTCTTTTTTTAGCTGTAAAATGATTTTATTTGAATTGTTACGAAACTAACAATTGAAATGAAGAATCAAAATTTAATTTTTTTTATTGCAACATAAATATTTGAAGCTATTATTTAAGTGGAGATATTTAATTAAAATTTAATTATGTAAAATTAAAATTAAGCATTTTATTTTTTTGTAAGTAATATAATTATCATTTTATAGTTAAATTCTAAGAAAATTAGTTTAATAATAAAAAATATAAATTCTAAATATTAGAGGTAAATAATGTATTATATTCGGGTAAGAAAATAATATAATATATTTAAATAAAGGGAATAAATAGTATTTATTTAATAATTATTATGTTAATTAATTATCATTGTAATGAAAAATTTAACAATATGAGTAAATAGTATAATTCTATAAAATAAAAGAAAAATAATATAAATAGGAACAAAATAATATATTATAGCAAAAAGGACAAATAATAATTCACCCAAAGTTTTTTAGACTTGGAGATGGATACTATAATTGCACGTGATAAAAGAAAAGGAAAAGGAAAAAGCTATCCTTTTCCACAAAGACCAAAAAAAAAAAAAAACAACTTTGTTAACTTGACAATTGGTTCATCATTACGCAATTGTTGGCCACGAATCTGCTACTGATTAGACACCTAAACATAAGGGGAAAAAATAAAAAGCCAAACATTATAAAATGGCACATAACACCTCAATTTTTGTATTAAAATTGGCTTGAAATGTTGAAATGTAAATGAGTCAAGTGGATTTTTTTTATTTTATATTCGAATTTATTATAATATTTAATATTGAAATTTTTAAAAAATTATTTACTATATAAGTTATCAAAAAATAATATTTTTATTGTAATAATATATTTATTAATATTTTTATAAAATAATAATGTATATGATGTAGTTTATAATTACTTTGTTTTTTACAAAGTAAATCTTACTTTATTAATAACTACCATTTGATGGTTCAATACATTTTTATCCAATGGTGATAAATACACAATAAAAACAAAGTTAATGAAAACTACAGTCACTTAAGAATTTCCCTAATATATATATTGTATATCTAAATAAAATTCAGGGCTGAATTTTGTATAATTTGAATTTGAATTGTTTATTAAATAAGTTTTAATTTACAAAATCGAACAAACATTTATCCAAATGAACTCTAAATAATTTGTACACAGTTTGGCTCGTTTACAACTAAGGCTGGCAATTTATGACATGACCTATTTAAAGGATACGACCCGTTTAAAGGACACAACAGGTAGCTAAGCGGGTTTGGGTTTATATTAAACAAGTTCGGGTTATAAATAGGTCAATCCATTTAAAACAAGAATAAAATCATGTCTAAACGGGTTGAACCCGTCTAACCTGTTTAAACATGTATAAACACGCTTATTAAATGGGTTACACGATTAATCTGTAATCCGTTTAAATATGTATAAACACGTTGTAGGTGGCGGGATTTAGTGTACGCCCAAGTGTTTGGCGACCACGACATTATATAGGCTCGAGGCCCACTAGGAAATCCGATATAGGTCTTGCGCCTATTCAGAGATGGAGTCGCCACTCAGATAAAAGCCGGGACACACTATACAGCAACTAGATCCCACGGAGGTTCTCAAAAGCCATCATCAGAGATCAGGCTCGGAAACTAGGTATGAGCGTTTGAATACTCACCCAACCTTGCGATTGGCCTCCATTTGTGTTTTGCATTTTATTACCATTTAATTATTTGATTATTTCCCCATTTACCACACGTAATGATGTGATCCTAGCTCCAAAGAGGAAGATTTCAAGATTTGTTCATGCTAATAAGGCAACGTTCATTCAAGAAAAGAACAATTCGCATAAATTCATATTTTGTGTAGCATGATTTAGGATTTTGCTCATAAATCACTCTACAAAACTCATATTGAGATGATTCAAGAAGTTGTTGAAAGATAAGAAAGAGATCTACAACTTTGGTGAAGATATCTAGAGTTAATTAGGCTTTATACCTGAGCTAAAATTATGAAAGATTATTAGATCGTGAATAATACTGGATAGACTGAATATACATCAGTAAATGGGCTGTATCTCACTCAATATAGATCCAAATGAAGTGATTCAAGATGCTGCTGAAATATAACAACAAGGGCTACAGCTTTTATGTTTTGGGCTTAAGTTAATTCGGCCATCATTGTATTGAAAAGTGTGCTACAATGTGCTAAATAAGTAAATCCGAATTTAATTAGGATTATATTTTCTTATTTAAGTAGAATTATATTTTCTTATTTAAGAAGGATTTTGTTTTCTTGTTTGGTTAGGATATTAATTAGGTTTTATTTAGGGTTTCTTTAAGCCTATATAAAGGCCTTATTTTATGTAACCTAGAGGGTATGCAATCATGGATGATTAATAAAATTTAGAGAGGATTCTCTTTGGTTACTTGGTGGTTAACCATGTGACAACCTTTGTGACTTATCAATCTATCTTTCAGACAGTAGATTATGGCATCTTTTTAATAACCTTTGTTGCTTGTTTGTTATTGTTCAAAAGGTTAAAGTTTTGATATAGTTTTGGTTGTTTGGACTAACTAAACATGAGGTGAAGGTTCTCTATGTCTGAATTGGAACTTGATTTGAACTTTCCTTGAGAGCGTGGGTTTAGGTTCATGTTGAATGGGTTCCTAGAGCAGGTCATCTAGTGGGTTATCACTATAATAAAATTGCCTTCGGATAATTGCCAAATTTTATAATCAAGTCCGAGTTTGCACATTAGTCCAGTTTCGTGCTTTTAAGTCCCAACATTCAACAACAATAGAATAAATAATAATTTACAACCATACATTCAAAATCAAATAGGAAAGGGATTAAGGATTACAACGCTTTTAGGTGAAATAATAGAATAATATACAAAAAATAAACCAAACATATACCGAAAGTAAACTGATAAACAACATAAAAGCAGTAATATACAAGGTATAACTAACAATGATGACTACTCAATGATGGAAATCATCAAGTAACTCCTGTGAACAACACACAATTAGTCCTTCCTTTCACAAAAAAAATAAAATAATAAACCAAACATATTTTGATATTTACAAAGAGTCTCTATAAAAGGGGCTCTTTACGTTATGAGCTAAAGAAAGCATCGAGCAATAAAGGTTAAACATCATCATGCAATGATACGGACATGTTTAAGGTCAAAATAAGACATGCCAAAGTAGACATCACGATAAACATTAAAAAAAATAAAACAGGAAGCAAGCTAATTCTATCAATGAGGCGGTCGCCTCATTGATGAGGCGATCGCCTCATCAACAGGGGTTCTTATAATTTTGAGGTAAAAAAAGGTATATAATGCACACACAAAAGGAAGAATCCCTAGAGGCCTGTCAATGGGACGATTGCCTTATTGAGATTAGGTGACGCCTCTATGATTAGCAAGTTGGCTCTGACTCTCAAAACATACAGACTTCTACTCTAAGTAACAAAACATGCATATACATACTCTGTAATCATCAAACTATAACTAAATGCAAAAGTGTTCAAAGATCCATCGATAAAGTGAGATATCAAGCAAGACACACTATAGATAAACCTAAAATGTACTAAGAACTTAGTCACACAAGCAAGAACTCACAAAATGATGCACATGTCAAGTTTAAGTGCAAGTTTTCTACCAAAATGAGAGGCCTTTAGAGATGTTTTTTATTGATCCTTGCTAGGACGTGATCTCTACTTTTGACACAAGCTCCTTCCTTCTTCTCTTAGGAAAATGTGGACTTTTTCTTGCTTCCACCTCTCTTTCTTCCTTAAGGATGTTTTTTTTTCTCTCTTTTTCTCTGTATCTCTTTTCTTTTCCAGAACTCCTCTCCCCTTTCTTCACCAACCTTTCTCTCTCTTTTTTCCTCTTTTATTCCTTAGCTTCCCCATGCCCCTAAGCCTTCTAGCCCATCATGAGGTTTTATAGCCTTTTTTCCTTCCCCAAAAAACTTTTTCTCATTCAAGAAGTAGGTCTAGAAAGTGGGGCCTATACCACTTGGTCGTCATGATTATAGCTACATTAAATGCAACTGTAAGTGGATTGTCATAGAGGCAGTGCCTTATTGATGAGGCGATCGCCTTTTTGGCAACGATGATTGCCTCTTTGGCAGCTGCCAAAGAGGCAATCACCTCATTACATTGAGGCGATGCCCCTTTGGCCCGAGCCTGCATTGGACCAGGCGAGCTTGGGCCAAAGTTTGGATAGTTGGGCTCGGTTTTAGGTTTTTTAGGCTTTGGGTTTTCAAGTCCACTTTTCACTAGAGATTCAAGCTTCATTCCCATGTCCAAGTTCCATATTCTCATCATTGGGCTTGACAACGGGCCGATCAAACTGAGCAACCCCAATTCGTCCCCTAACATGGGTCGATCGAATCGGGTGTCTACAGATTGCCCCCTGATTTTTTGAAAAAAAATAATAGCATGCAATGACCATTTTTTGAAAAATCACATGCGAAACAATAAATAAATATTAAGATGAGCAATGTACCTAACTCTCGGGTTTCACCCGAGATATAAATCCTTTAATTCTGAAACGTGATTGTGACCCTTGGGTTTTCTTGGCCCGATCAGCCACTCATTAATATTTGATAAAGAGATTTGGAAATCATCAACCTCTGGTTTTCCTGGCCCAATTATCGCCTCATTGGGGATATAGACTTATGGGTTTTCCTGGCCTAACCATCTGTCACCTAAAACATGAATCTTGGGTTTTCTTGGCCTAACCCACACAACACTGAGACTCAATTTTTGGGTTTTCCTGGCCCGATCATCACTGGGGATGTGGTTTTCATATTTTCCTAGTCTGATTATCACTTCTCTGGGGACACAGACTTTTGGGTTTTCCTGGCGCAGTTGTCCTTCACTTTTAACTTCGGGGATACTACCCAAAAAGTCATCTCGGTCCTTGAACTTTAAGAATTCAAACCCGAACAGCCCTTTCTTTGAGCTTTGGGGATTCAAAATCGAATAACTCTTTCTTTGAGCTTCAGGGATTCAAACTTGAACAGCCCTCTCTTTGAGCTTCGGGGATTCAAACCCAAACAACTGTTTCTTTTTTAGCTTTGGGGATTCAAACCCGAACAGCCCTCTCTTTGGACAATATGGGTTTTCCTAGCCTAACTTCTAAAATTTCACTTTGGAAATCTCCACCACTGAATTCTGCCTTCTTATCATACGGTAGTAATTTTCATCTCATCATTTTTTTTAGGGAAAACCCTACGTTCTTGCTTGCTATAAAAATAACTCTCTATTTTTTAATTTCTTTCTCACTCTCTTTTACCTTTTGTCACCTTTCTCTCTTTCTCTTTCCTCCCCATACACTTCCTGTACTCCCTATATCTTTCCTCACCTTTCAGTCGATAAAGAATGATAGAACACTACCTATGCCTGAGTGGGATCATATTCTGCCTTCTATTAGCGCCTCCAAGAGTCTAGGATTGACCCGTGGGGACTCGATTCCTTTACTAGCAAATCTAAGGTCCCACATTTGCTCCTCTACATCATGAGAGGTTAGTACCCTAAAATTCCCTATAAAATTATATTGGGTTAGTGATTAATCTTGCATAATTATCATTTTAAGACCTTATTTAATCAAACAGAATATGAAATTTATGTTTAAAAAGTTAAAAATTGAGAATTGTCCCCATCTGCGCCTCATAGAGGCGGTCACCTCATTAATGAGGAGATTGTCTCATTGATGAGGCGATCACCTCATAGATGAGATGACAGGCTTCTGTGAAGAGGCGATTGCCTGTCGCCCCTTCACAGAGTCGATCGCCTCTGCAATGAGGCGATCACTTCATCAACAGAGCAAACTGCACTATTTACATGTATATTCATTCTAAATTTCTCCTGAAACTACAACATGCATAAATTTTACTTCCCTATCTCTTTATTTTCAGCATGATGCTCAGACATTCAAAGGTGCCGAGAATTTCCATGGAGCTCGGGTCTTCTATAATGACTTGACTGATGAGCAGAGGGACCGGATTCGGGAGACAGGGTTTGAGGACTTTGTACTCTTGCTTCCGTCTGAACAGGGGCACACGAACTACCAACTACTGCATGCCCTGATGGAGAGGTAGTTTGATACGACCCACACTTTCCACCTCCTATTTGGTGAGCTCACTCTAGACCCGGTATCATTTGTTGCCATCATAGGGATTGCCTGCGCTGGGGACCCATTCCCTTTGATGCGAGTCTACATCAGCTGTCTCCGAATAAGGCTGCATATATCGAGCGACTTTAGGGATGACTCCTGACATGAAGGGGATCACCCTTAAGTTGGACTCGATCAAGAGTTTCTACACCCGGGATTGGGCCGCAGTGATGATCTCTCCCCGTGAGATTGACCAGGTGGTGAGGGCTTTTTTGCTCTATCTGCTCGGTACCACCTTTTTCGTTGACACTGCCAGCTCCATCAACCTGATGTTTCTACCAACCCTTCGGGATCTTAACCAAATTCCTATATTTGATTGGGGTAGCTACGCCTTAGCATACTTGTACCGGAGCATGGACGAGGTGGTCCAAGGGGCTAAGAGATTCTGTGACTTTTGGCATGTTATTCTGGTACATCATGATCCCTTTTTCCTTTATCTTGTTCTGTCCCCCATTACTTACATCAGTTTTCTCAACTTCTTCTATTTTATTTTTCCAGGTCTGGGCTCTAGAGCTAGAGCTGCTTGTGGGCGTTACACGAGTAGGGGATCACTTCCCGGCCCTCGGTAAGTGGGGCACCAGCTGCGTCGTGAAGAGGCACCTTGCATAAGTTCACATCCATAGGCAGCACCTGAACTCTCTGACACAGGATGCAATACCTACAAAGCACAAACCTACTTATTATTAAATTATTTATATTCAATTTATTTACATATTGATGTCTCTCTTTTTTTTAGATCCGGAATAACTTGTGGGGGCCTAAGGACACTTGGACCATTAAAATGACTCGCTCCAAGCCCTCAGCTCAGAAAAGGGTACTCCTCTGTGGCCCTGGATATCGAGCTTGGTATTTGGGAGAGCGGTTCCTGAATTGGAGGGCAGGTACCATGGCTAGGCGGGTCCCCAAGTCTCCTCCTGACAGTATGCTCTAGGCTCATGAGCTAGAGGGTGACGACCTCACTCAAGCTGTTGTGGGCTCACCAGCTGTGGATCACACAATTCATGTGAAGAGCCGATATGTGGAGTTCATCTGTACCCACCTTCTGCTGATGGTCCCTTTCCAGGCCGCTTCTACCTCTCAGGTATATCCCTGTCGACTTCCCTTTCCTTACAAATTGACTACATTATTAACATGTTCCCCCCTATTTTTATCTTTAGGCTGTACCTGCTAGGCTCATGGCCCCAGTTAGGTCCCGAGTGTGAGAGAGAAAGCCCTTGAGGCATCAACTGGATTCGGGCAAGAAGGAGACTTCTGCAGTTGGCGAGGAAGCCAAGCCGACTACTGCCCTCGGTTCTGAGTTTGTCCCAAGCAGCTTCACTCATATCCCCGACCCTTTAGCTCGATGTTGGGTTCCTCCTAGAGAGTTATTGCATCAGTTCTTAACTTTGGATGAGGACCTGACCCCTGCATGCACCCCTGGTGGTGCTACTAATGTAAGTTCTTTTCCTGATATGCTTTCATTATGATTCTCAAACCAAACGTTAGCTCCAACATTTATTTCAATAATGCAGGGCCTATATATGTATCACATAATAAAGGCTCAGAGAGACTACTTGCTGGAGGTCACCCAGCAGTGGAGGGTAAAAACCTATTTATTTTCTACATGTATGCATTCTTGCATGGTTTACTAAACTACAACTTATCTAAATAGGATCGGGATGAGGCTAGCAGGGTGAGGATCACCACTTTTGAGCATCAAATTGATGTTCTCCAGATCGATGAGGATGACAAAGATGACGACAGGAGTGGCAGCTATGCAGGAAGGGAGGCTGACCCCGAGGGTACTGGATTGAATGCTTGATGTTTTAGGGTTAAAACTTATGTAGTCTTTGAATAGTGAACATAAAATTTCAATTTTTGATTTTATAGATAGAATGCTTGCATAATTCATCATTTTTATTGATTAAATCTACTTGTTTTGCTTTTCTCATTTCTTCATATGTGAGTTGATTTTAATGTTTGCATACGTAATTATCCTACTATGTTCTGATGGCACCTGTTTAGACTGTGCGATTCGAAGAAGCACAAACGGCCCATACTACTGATGAGGTGATCACCTCATTGTTCTCTGGTGAAGAGGCGATCGCCTCTTACTGCTGAGGCGACGCCTCATTGATGAGGCGATCGGCGTAGCAGTAGGAGGTCCTACGCCTATAAAAACCCACATTCTTGTGTTTGACCTAATTCTTGAGTTCCCTCCATCCCTAACCTCCTGTTTCCTTTTCTAGGCACCTCTGAAAAACCACAAACATGAGAAAATAAAGTTTGAGGCCCATACAATCAATTTTGAAAGGTTTAGATAATAAATCTTGGGCTAGGTTAGAGCCGTTTCACCTTCTGGTCTTCAAATCACTCTACACTAGGAGAATCAATTTCCCTTTTCTCCATGCCATGGTTCAGTTTTGGGATCCCTATAAACACATTTTTTGGTTCAACACAATAGAAATATGTCCCCTGCTGGAGGAATTCAAGGCAATTCTCAGCCATCATACGGACTCTGCTTGCCGACTTGCGATTCTTGTCCTTAAAAACCTGGATTCTCACTCCATTCAGCAACAAATGGCACGTATGTTCAACCTTCCACCTCAGTCTTCTTTTCGATGTATCTCTGACTCAGAAATCAAACTAGAGCCCTTCCTCAAGGTCACCATGAATGTGGACAAAGAAGAAACTTACTAGCCCCGCACGTTAGCTCTCTGTTTGTATACTCAATTTTTGCTGGTCTCTCCCTCAGGGCACTATGATATGAAGATCATTTCCGTTCTCGATCAAGTGGAGTCAAGGTTTAATCCCTTCCCTCTCATCCTAGCAGAAACTACCATCAGATTGGATGCCTTCACAAAGATATGACAATTCTTAGGGAGTCTATTCCTATTAGAAGTAAGTTTCCTATTGTCTCTTCTTTAACTTCCAACTGTCATACTGTCTATATCTAATCATCTGTAATCCTGCAGATGTGGTTTTATAAAAAGCTGGGCCTGATCAAACCTCCTCAAGACATCAGGTGTTACTAGGCCAAGCATTATCGAACAAGAAAACTACATCCCATCCCTGCAGACATTCATGGCTGGCTGTCAGTATTTTCTAATACACTGATCCGTTGGATGTGCCCCTGGTGGGGATTGTAGTATATAACCATTCAGTCTTATACATATTGTGTCCCAGTCGCTGGTCTCCATTTCGCCACTTTCTATAATCCAACCCGCCTCTGCTGCCAATATGGTCATAAACAACTGATTGTGGAGCCTGTTCACAAGTTTGAGCTAGGGCCACTTTCTCAAAATTTCCTAGACCACCTAGTGGCAACTTGGCCTCGAAGAGTCATCGAAAGAAATTTAAGCTATGACGGTGATCAAACTACCGATGATCATTACAAAGCGTGGGTTTGTTTGCAACAAATAGGAAGAGACGAGTTTATTAAATACAAAAGGACAAGAGAGTTACAAATGTTAAGTTCATAAGGTAAGCAACAAAAGAAGAGAAGACAAAATTAGCTCATTAAATGAAGCCGTTATTTCCCCTTTTGTTAGAAGTAATTTCCCTTTTGTACTAGTTAAACGGCTTGTAATGGACACATTATGCAATGTTTAACAATAATTAAAGCAATCTGTTTCATTTCTTTTAAGCACAAAAATGCATATACACTTCACTTTTAGTAGATCTCATGTTACTAGTCGGCTTGCCCTTGCAAGTTTTTTGACTAATCATTTTGCGCCTCTCTCTCTCCTTTTACATGTCCTTAACTTTTTCCTGGACTACCTCTTTTGAGGTTTTCAATCCAACAGGACTTTTTCTTTTCTTTTTTTCTTTCTAATCTCTAACTTTTGCCTAAACAGCCTCTTTTTGAGGTTTTTTTCCCTAGCGAGACTTTTTACAGAAAGTATTTCTTGAGCTTGTCTAGGTTAATGGGTTCTTTGAACTCGTTTCCCTCAATGTCAAACAAAATGCAAGCGCCTTTCAAAAATAACTTCTTTACTAGATACGGTCCCTCCTAGTTGGGCTTAAACTTGCCTCGAGGGTCGGTCATTATTGATCTTATAAGTTTTAATACCAAATCCCCTTCTCGGATTTTTCCTGGTCTCATTTTCTTCTTGTAGGCATGGGCTATTCTTTTCTGATACAACTGAAAATGATACATGGCCTTCGTCCTCTTTTCATCCAGTAATGTCAGCTGAGCCAACTGATTTTTGACCTATTGATACTCAAGGAGTTTAAATTCCAAAAGGACTCTCAATGACCTTATCTCAACCTCTACCGATAAAATAGCCTCACACCCATAAACCAAAGAATACGAAGTGGCTCCTGTCAAAGTTCTAGCGGTAGTTCTGTACCCTTACAATGCAAATTGTAAGTAATCAGCCCAATCTCGATAATTTTCCAGCTTCTTGGCCAAGATCTTTTTTACATTCTTATTTGCTGCTTCCATTACCCCATTTGCCTGTGGCCTATACGGAGATGACATGTGGTGCTCAATCTTATAATCTTTTAATAATGTGGTCATTTCTGCCCAAATTGAATGCCATTGTTTGTAACTATATGGTATGACAATTCGTACCTGCAGATTATGTTCTTTTCGATGAACTTTGACATCTGCTTTGACCCTATGGTAGCATAGGATTTGGCCTCAACCCATTTGGAGAAGTAGTCGATAGCCACAATGATATACCAATGGCCATTAGTTGCTTTTGGCCTCACCTCCCCCATGATATCAATCCCCCATACAGCAAATGACCAAGGAGAAGTCATTCCTTAAAGCTCCATAAACGGTAAGTGGCTAACATCACAATATGTTTGGCAATTATGACATTTCTTCATAAATCCAATACAATCTGCTTCCATGGTGAGCCAAAGTACCCCTGGCGGGCTATTTTCTTTGTCAGGATGGTCCCATTCATGTGTGGCCCACACACCCCTTCATGAATTGCTTCCATAAGCTTTCATCCTTCATCCTTATCAACGCACCTGAGGTGTACCCTGGCTGGCATTCTTTTGTATAATATCCCATTGTGGCTTATGAACTGTCAAGACAATATTTGTAGGGATATCCTTTCTTTCTTATCAGCGTCATCTAAAAATTACCTAGTTTCTAGATACATTTGTAAATCATAGAACCAAGGTTTCTCAATGGCGTCAACTGGTGTTACTCTCAAATCTTCGTAACAGGGGGCTCGAGACTTCATAAGAATTAAGGGTCTGGCCTCTAGTTGTTTCCCATTTTCCTATATGGAGGCCAGTATGGCTAGGGTGTTAGTTACTTGATTTCCTTCCCTTGGCAAATGGACAAATTTACACTGAGTGAATGAGCACGAGATGGTGGTCAAGTATTTCTAGTACAGTTATAATCTATCTTCTTTTATCTCCCATTCCTTGGTGGCTTGTTTTATAACTAGCATGGAATCCTCATAGACAGTAACATTCTCTGCCCTCACGCTACACAATGCTTCTAAACCAAAGATGCAGGCTTTGTATTCTGCTTGGTTATTTGGTTGTCTCAAACTCGAGTCTTTTTACCATCAGGATCATTTCTCCTTCTGGCGTAACCAAGATTACCCCTATTTTGGCCCCTTTGTTATTAATAGCTCCATCAAAATACATATCCTAGCCTTGTATCTCTATCACCCCTAGATGCTTATCAGGGAACTCCAACTTCTATTCTTGGTCATCATCCACCGGGCTTTGTGCCAAGAAGTATGCTACTGCTCTTCCTTTCACTATCTTTTTGGCCATATACTCTATGTCAAATTCTGTGAGCAAAACGAGCCACCTAGCCAATTTTTCTGTAAGAAATAGGGTCTGTTAGAGGTATCTGAGGGGATCATGTTTAGAAACTGCCTGGACTTTGTAAGACTGGAAGTAGTGTCAGAGCTTTTTCATTGCCCCAATCACTACTAAACAAGTTTTCTCCACTAAACTACAAGTAGCTTCATAGGGCAGAAGCTTTTTACTCAAGTAATATACAATATGTTCTATCTTCCTTTCACCTTCTTGTGCTAACATTACCCCTATTGCATCCTTTTCAATTGACAAATACAAGATCAAGGCTTTACCTAGTCTCGATGGCTATAAGACAGGGGGATTCATCAGATAATCCTTTATAGTTTCAAAAGCTTGTTGACATCTTTCTTCCCATACAACAAGCTGGTCTTTCTTTAGAAGCTTAAAGACGGGATTACAGATGGCCGTTAACTTGGTTATAAATCTGTTGATGTACTGTAAATGCCTCAGAAACCCTCAGGACCTCTTTTTCATTCTTTGGTGTCGGCATATCCCTGATTGCTCTGATCTTATCTGGATCGACCACTATTCCTTTTTGGCTGATAATATGTCCCAACAGTTTCCCAAATATAATCCTAAAAACACACTTCTTCGGGTTCAGTCTAAGATTATACTTTTATGCTCTAGCCATAAACTTGTCTAGTGCTTCAAAATGCCCTTCCCTAGTTGCAAATTTCACCATTATATCATCCACATACACTTCTACCTCTTTATAGATCATGTCATACAACAAGGCAGTCGCCATCCTCTGATAAGTGGCCCCTGTATTCTTCAACCCAAAAGGCATCACTTGGTAACAGTACGCGCCCCATTCGGTGATGAAACATGTCTTTAATCTATCTATTACTACCATCATGATCTTATTGTATCCCGAAAATCCATCCATAAAAGAGTACATTGTGTTGGAAGCTGCACTATCAATTAATGTATCGATATGTAGTAGCAGAAAGTCATCCTTAGGGCAGGCTTTATTCAAATCTCAATAGTCCACACATACTCTGACCCTTCCATCCTTTTTAGGAACTAGAACTATATTTACTAACCATTGAGTGTCCTCTACCACTTTTAAGAACTTTGCCTTCAGCTGCTTTTCAACTTCTTCCTTAACCAAGAGAACCCATTCTAGCCTTAACCTCCTTTGCTTCTGCTTTATTGGCGCTATGTGAAGGTACGTGGGGATTCTGTGTTCTGAGATTTCCCTGTCAATTCTAGGCATGTCTTTGTAACCCCAAGCAAATACTTTCTGCCTCTTTTTTAAGATTTCCTCCATTTTTCCTCTCTCACCATAAGTTAAACTAGAAGTAATAATATATTTTTAGGGTTATAATTTGTGCCCAAATTAAATGATTCAGTTTGCATGGAATTAATGTCAAACATATGCATGAAATGATCATCACAAATAGAATAACCATTAGGAAACACATCACACAAATAAGCAAATTCAGATTTCATTGTATTCACTTTTAAAAAGAAAAGATCGTCAGTCTCAAACAGAGAAGTGAGAGAAACATCAAAGTCATTATAAAAGATATCTATGATAGAATTAAGGATGTAGGTTTCAAAGTCAAGGTCTTTATTCTGATCATCAATGCCTTTATGCTCTGAAGTAGCATTATCCTCTTTAAAATCCTCTTTAGCCAGTACCAGCTCCTTAGTAGGGGCCTTTTCAATAGCAACTTTCCCGCTTTTGTTCATAAATTCAGCAAAAATCTCGAATCCGGGGATAACTTCCTTAGCCACTATAAGAGGTTCTGGAGTCCCACTATATGAGTGCCTAGTGCCTTCCTTTACAAAGATTTTCCATAGAGTCTTCTTTCTAGCCACGGTTTCCTTCTCCTTTTCTTCAGATTGGTCTAACGTACCATCTCTTACCCAACTTCGTTAACGTCTTTGAACCCTAACCTGTGCTTCAAAATAGGTACTTTGTTTCCCACAAACTCTAAAGGTCCGCTCTATTTCTTCCCTAATCCCATGTCGGGCAAAAATTTCATATTGCGCATCATTCTCAAAACCTTTTCATCCATCTCATCCTCATATATCACACATACTTCAAAACTATGGCTAGAGGAAATCTCCTTAGGGGTCAACTTCAGTGTGGCTATAACGACTTCAGTTTCAACTGAGATGGTGACAACCCTCCCTTCGTGTGGAAACTTAATCTTTTGATGAACAGTGGATGGAATGCCACGCAGAGGGTGAAACCATGGCCTCCCTAATAAAATGGCAAATGTTACCCGGGATATCAATCACATGCAAGTCAACCTAAACTTCTATAGGTCCTGTTTTAACCAATGCCCTGAAAGTTCCTTCCACATATCTCTTGGTGTCATCATAAGCCTTGATAATTTCTTTAGAAGGCTTTAGGTCATCTACCGTCAACCCTAGCTTCGGCAGAATCTTCAATGGACACACTTTGATGGCAGAACCATTATCAACCATCACACAACATGTCATCTTCCCTTTTACCTCAGCTTTGATAAACAGAGCTTTGTGGTGATCCCTCCCTTCTAGAGGTAAATCATCATTGGAAAATGTTATCATTCCTTGAGGAATTTCCATTAGTGACTGGACCATCTATTCTGGCATGGAATTAGTGGAATCTTTCTCTGATCTAGTACCAGGACTAGGGCTTCCCTGTGATCCCTGGAATGCATGAGTAACTCCCAAACACTAGCAATGGTCTCTTTACTTTGTTATATCTCCTTTCCCTTTATTGTACATTCTGCCTTTTCAGGTTCAGACCCAATGACCCCAGTGATAACTAATTTCCAGAACTCTTGGGCTCGGTGTCCTGCAAAGCATGAACAGAAGGCAAGGTAAGAGATGGGGAGGATCCCCACGAACACTCCAATGCCTAAGTTAGAGAAAAGAAGCAAGGAGAATGTAAGATAACTTGAATGTGTAAGAATGAGATGTGCCCTTGTGAGGGATGTAGGGCTACATATATAGTAATACTCAAACCTAGATGGAGTCAGATTCCATGTGGGATAGTGAATCATAATCTTAGTAAGAGAGTGCTCCTTCTTTGATTAGGATTCCTCTTTGGGGTAGTTCCTATTCTAGACGGATTTGTCTTCTTCTTGATCCAAGTGTTCCTATTTAAGGGGTAAAGGACCCCTAATTAGGCGGGAACATTCTAAATGGTATCACCCAGGTTCCCCTTTCTTTTCTTCGACTTTCCTCATAGGCTAACTTAGCTCACTCCCCTCGTTGCCCCATAGGTCATCTCATTCTCTACTTTCATCATCGAAACTCCATATGTCCAAGACTCATACCTGTAACTCCATGGG